>QGOA01007503.1:0-15217 GCA_003313075.1 Termitomyces sp. MG16
TTACTGCTACGCAATCACGCAGAGCCAAGGTATCACTCAGGCGCAGCTGAACGCACTTAATCCTTTTATCGACTCAAACTGTGACTTGATCCCTGGGGAGAATCTTTGCGTGGGGTAAAAGTGATATGTCTCGGTTTCACGGTCGTTACATTTGCTCTATTGAGGTGTATTTAGTCAAAGTAAAATACACGACCGTTTTCTTTAAGTTTTGGTAATTCAAGAATACCATACGGTGTGATAGCTAGCCGCTGGGGATCGGTGACTCCTTCAAGGCGAAGGATCGTCTGTACATACCCAAAGGGTACCGGGTCTCTGTGCTCCTCTGGCGCCTCATCATATTTAACACCCGAAGGCAATGCCTCAACATCCATGACTTCTTCATCCTCATCATTTTTGAGAACGGTATCTAGATGCGCATCCCACTCTGCTGGCACTCGCTGTGGCCATGGATATTCGCCATCAAAGAACTGGCCATCAACAGCATGCCAAAATCGACGAGTCACAACCTTGACCTGAGCATGGCGATTCACAAGCTGTTCATTCCAGTCCGCTCTCTCAGAAGGCTGCTTTGACAGTAGCGAAGCAAGGAGGGTTTGATCAAAGTCTAGTATAAAGATCTTACTTGGTCTGGCGTCGCCTGCGCTTTCGGTTTTTACCAGGACACGAGTTCCAGCGACAGATGGGGAGCCGGACAGGTACAAGCTTAGTGTCCGAGCGCCATCCCGACAATTGTATACCTCGCGCATCCCAGGTGGGTCTTCTGAGGTTGCAAATGACTACAACAACAGTCAGTGAGAAGAAGTGGTGAAAGATGTCTTGAAATGCACAGGTATATCTCCTGAAAGGAGTTCGGTTTTAAAGATCGTTATGCGGCCCTCGCAGTCATGATTGTGGACGATTATCGGACCTGAAGTCGAGGTGCTCCTTCGCCCAAGACTATTGTTTATCATATGCAGATCGGTGTGTTGGCCCTGATAGAACTGGAGATAATCTTCTCCATCCTCTGCGTCTACCGAGAACGCACAAAGCACAGCACCGTCATTATCCGCTGAACTACCGGCCAGGACGATCTTGCGGGGACTGATATACTGGAAATCCGCGGAATGCTGTGAATAAAAGTCAGGGAATGAGGATGACAATGAACGAACAACCACTGAACTCGAATCTCTCGGAGGGGAACTTGAGGTATCTTGACCATACAAAGATCCCCGCTGTCTGCATTCCAAGTAGCGATCAAGTCTGCCCTAAGATCGAGCGGGTAGTCACAACATCCCCCTTCGTAATCCATGCGGTCATAAAAAGAGGAGAAGACATTTTCCCAAAGAGGCAGAACAGGGTCTGTGGAAGCCACGCAAAGAGAGACCGTCGGCCCTACCACAGATAAATCCCCATAGCCAGCTTGGGCTGGACAATGACGTTCGCGGAGAAGCTCTCCAGTCCAGCTGTGAGCTCGAAAGTGAACACCGGAGTTACTTCTAATAGTGATTGAGTATGATAGTATTACGATGCAAGCTGGACACTGACCGCCACTCGGCTGTCACAAAACCGACATCGGGTACGATTTCTAGACGGTGTGGTGCGTAGTCAAGTTCGAGGACACGTTCCAAAGTAATTCTATCCGCTTGAGTTTGTCGAGCAGATGTCGTATTAGCCATGTAAATAACTGTCCTTGGGCTTTCTGTCACTGGTATAAATAATGGGAACGCTATCCAGAACAGTATCTGGTCATCCATCACAGACCAGGCTCGGGTCCGAGCGTTCCGTTCCAAGTCTGGGTCATCCACTGGAAAAGCAAGGATTTTAGAAAGGGTTGGCTTTCCGTCCAACCACACCATGACTGAGGGAAGAAAAGAACGTGGAGGGGAACTCCATCAGAAAAACGGGCTTTTAAGGGTCACACATAACCGAGGACATACATAGATTACATAAATAATTCGCGGTGTGGGTCCTCGATTGCGAGAAAGCTGACTAATCACAACATAGGGTCTGGTATACAGTCAAACCTCTTATAACCCATGTACCTCATAACCTATGGTGCCGATCACCTAGTCACCACAACAAAGTGACAGTGGCCAAATTGGCCAGAGGTCCGGGAAATCTTTGGAAGTTTCACGTTTTTTTTTTTAGAAATTGTCATAAATTGAAGGTTAAAACTCAGCTCGACTAAGTAGCTGTTATGGACAAGTAAATATGTATATAGAAATACTAGTCATCTTTTGGTGCTTATTTAATCACCATATATGGTAAGTGGCCAAATTGACCCTTTGAAAAAATCTGAACTCAGTCAATTTTGAAGCTATTAAAAATTGGTCTAGACAATCATATTATATGTATAGTTAAAAGGAGTCTATTTTCAAGAGGAAATTCAAATTCAGTAACATTTACATATTGTAAAAATTTTGTCACTTTGTTGTGACTAGGTGATTGGCACTATATAACTCCTTAAATCCCATGGGTTTGGGCCATCCACCAACTTGGTCCACAGAGAATTTTGACAAACCTCCTGCACCCTGTAACCTATGGGTCTCTGGGGGGTCATAACCCATACTTTTTCTAATATAGATATATATCAGATGGATAAATACATGATATATTGCACATATAGTTCAGATATTTTCAAAAATTATATAAACAATTATAGAAATTTAATTTTTCAAACCCATATTCTCTATCTCACAGTTTCTCATCAAGCATTGACAGGACCTGAGAATTGGAATGTCAAACCCTATAGAGAGAAAAAAAAAGATCCTGTCTTCACTAAAAAGAAAATGCAACTCTAAAGCAAAGAATTGAGATTCCAAATTGACATCACTTAAACCAGTCAAGTCAAAGTAAAACTGCAGCATATTAGAATAAAACATATTTTAATCTTTGCTTGAAACAACCATTGATTTTGAACTGGCTCAAAAATGAAAATAGATATTGGAAGCAATATGCTAAGACAAGTGAGAAAAATTGATGGAGCATCCAGAAGTCAATGAGATGCTTGAATTGTGGGTATACAAGGCCATGTCAGATGAACTTGAGCTTCATAGAAATGTTCTCAAAAGGAAATGAGAGTGGTTTGCAGATCTTATAGCTGTATCAACTGATGAGAAAGAGGGTTACAGAGGATAGCTAAATTGCTTCAAAGAGTGATGTGGCTCAAGAAACTTCAAATGTTACAGTGAAGCTGCTTCTGTAGATCCTCAAGATGTCAAATACAAATTGAGATGTATCTAGGAGTTAATTGCTAATTATAAATATCAACTCAAAGATATTTTTAATATGAATAAGACTGAACTCTTTTGGGTGTAAGCAAATATTTTTTTACAAGTTGAACTGCATTTATAAAAGCTTTTAATACAGAATGCCACTAGATAGTGGCCTTATAGCAAAACAGATATCTGGTGTAAAAGAAAACAAAAAATGACTGACTTTTGCATTTACAATCAATGCTTTAGGGTCTGAAAAACTCAAACCTGTAATTATCAAAAAGGCTGAGCATCTATGAGCCTTTCAATAAAAAACCAGAGCTCAACTTGGATTTTATTGGAGAAGCAACACAAAGGCATGGATGACAACAGTTTTTTTTATCAGGAATGAATACATAATTGAAATTCTAAATCACATTGTAAGAGGCATTATATTTTTCTATTGCAGAACAACTTCAGTGCCCATATTTCTTCTGATAACCTTACAAATATCCATGTTGAAAACTTTAGTCCAAATCTCATAGCTCATATTCAACCAGCTGATGCTGATATCATTTATTGCTTTAAGTCTTATTATTGTGCCTGCTGTAAGGGCGACCTTTAGAGGCTGTGGCTCAGTCACACAGCTGGCAGAGGGAGATCCAAAGTGTATTAAAATATATACTGACAATATCAAGGTAGCTACTCACCTGGCAGAGGGAGATCCAAAGAGAACAAGTCTAGGGATTTCCTATGCCAGGTTGGACGCTTCTGGGGCCTCTGAAGCGTGGAAAACAACTGTACAGTACAACAAAACCTTAAAAACTCGAAAATTGCCTACACAAATACTTGTACAAATAAGGGGCAAACTCTGGCAAACTCTGGCTTATATAAGTGGTCTGGAAGCAGTGCTAAAGGGCCCACACTTGTCTGAATGATAGCTAAAGAACCAGAGCATCTCAAAGGCTGAGAAAAGTACTAACAAATAGTGTTGAGAGAATAGACACAGTAAAATGAAATAATGTCAGAAAAAATAAGAGAATGAATGGAAGGAGAGTGAAGAGCTAAGGAGTGAGAAAAGGAAGAAATGAGGAGTCTCCTGACACCTGCTTTGTGAATTGTGCAATTGATTGCTATAATAGTGATATCTCTCCTGCAAAGATGTATAATCTCAACATTTTTAAAGCCTTGTGGATGGCTGATACAGCATGAAAAAAAGTTAATGCTACAACAATTTAGAACTGTTGGAGAAAATCCAGTATTCTGCTCCATGAATTTTTCAATTCATTGTCCAATAAGCCTGTTGCTACTTTATTAGTTCTGATATCATCTCTCTTCAATATGGCTGAATCTATAGATATTACAGCTGATATTAAAGTTAAACAGACATTATCTTATCTTGAGAGTCTCTGAGTCTTTCAGCATGATAATCAGATGTCAATCAATAAATTACTTAATCCTGTCAATGAAAACAGGATGCACAATGTTGAAACAGAGGAGAAAACCAAAAAGGGTATCTACAAAGCAGTTGTCAAATATTGCAAAGCTAAATAAAATAGAGAAATGAATAGTGATAATGCCTTGGATGATATCAAAGCCATCAATGAGAAACTATTACAATAAGAAGCACTTGGTGCAGCTTTAACTTTTATCAGTTATGTCTCTGACATTGGCCAGCCATATGCCTAGAAGTTAGAAGGAATTTTTTTGAACTTAGAAAACTAGTCATTTATATATATCAATAGAAAATAAGCCTTAGAAATAATTCTAATGACTCCTTTCATCTCTCACTTTGTAATAGCAGGTATATAATTTTTATTGATTTTAATTTGAATAGAATGAAAATTCACACAAAAAATAGGTACAAATAATATTACTACTACTAACTCAAAGTCAATCTATATGCTTTCACTTTGAGGCATGGTGGAGATTTCTGAAGAAACATTTGTTAGGAATAGATCATGTGACTTCTAACAAGTATTTTTCCAGAAAAACTAAAAATATAAATTGAAAAATAGTAAAAAAAAACACTTATTGTATTTTTTTTTTGTGTTTTTTGAGCTATTTAAATTTTTTTTTTATTATTTCTCAAGAAATCTGTGGAGAACAAAAATTGTATTTCTAGACTGTTTTTTGAAAAAAATGTCACATGTATCTTTTAGTTTTTCTAAAGTTACCTTTGTAATTTTTTTTATCAAATATTTTTCAATAAATTTTCTTTGTATTGTTTTAAAAAAATAAATTAGAAAAACATAATATATTTCTAAAAAAAGACTAATTAGAAATTTTTTAAATGTTTCTCTAGAAAAATCAATTAAAAACACTGTCGCATCAATGAGCATGACACTGATTTTCTTTCTCATCAGTCTTATAAAAAGCCTAGTGTATATAAGCAGCTTTGACTTCTTTACATATATTCATAGAGGTAAAATACTACCAGGATCATTTCAAGTCTAGACATATAATAAAGGCTGCACTTTCAAAACCCTGAGCAACTGCTTGAGTTTATTGATTGACTATAAAATTGCTAATTATGAATGCAAAAATCGTTCTCAATGATAATACTCTTTGAAGATGTCAAGTAAAACACTTATAGATGTTCTAGTGTCATACACTGGATGCAGAGAAGAAAGAAATTAAATATTAATAAAATACCTTGTTTTCAAATATGCAAAAAAAAAATCAAATAATAATTGTCATGTATACTGAATTTCCTTCTCATCTCAAAGAGCAGATATTTTAAGAAGCCAGCAAATTATTAGCATTTTCTGACTGTGATCTGACTCTGGACCTCTTCTAATTATAATAGCACCTGTCATGATAATAATAGTTAAGTTAAATATTCAAGAGTACAAAAAATTTGCATGATGGCAAAGACTCATCATTTTTTTGAGAGAATATAGAAAATTATAAAAAACATTGCTGTGAAATCTCTTCAGAATTTCTGAAGAGTAGCAAATAATTAACAATATCACTAAAAAGTGGCTTTGGTCTGCATTGAAACTATGAGTGCAGCCTGAAGCCGATGTCTAAAAAAGCAATGAAATAGGCCATGTTTTGCTGAACATGCTCATGTCCTCAGAGAGTTTGTAGAAGCTGACCTCAGAAGAGGTAGACGATAAATACAGGAGGAGGACTCTTTAAATTTTTTCTTAGCAGATATTTATTAAAAGCAGATGGTAGGAGCAGGACATCAGACATTATCTTGCTGAATTTATAGTATGCAAAATTATAAAATATGACAGGAAGGATTAAATTATATAGTTTTTAAAGACACAAAATACAAGTGAATAAAGCTCTTCAAGAAGTGGAATGACATATTTGCATTATTTTTATAGCTAGCATAAATGTATAAAGAAAAGGTTATCTCATGAAAGTAGCAGGCTCTGTGCAAGACTTCAAGCAATAATACAAGACTTATCTTTGTGATTAGGAATAAAAAATAGCTAGCAATATTTTTGGTATAAGTTTTATGAGAATTTTGGAGTCCATGCAATAGCATATTAGATCTGAGAGCACCTTAGATAAGATGACTAACATTAATGCTGCTACTGTTGTTAAGCAGTGGTCATTATTTGATGGGTCAAAGTTGGATGATGAGCTTACTTTGGCTGAGCTGAGCTTCAAATCTACAAGTTTATTTGCAAATATATTAAAGTCAGTCTTTGAAGGCGTAATATTTGTATTATTAGCTGTTTCTAATAGTAAATGATTAAAAGAGGACTGAAATGCAAACCAAGGCTGCCAGTAATTTATAGTTTTGCTAACCCTAACACATTAGTTGAAATAGCGGTGCTCTATATTTTTTAAGTATCTTTTTTGTTATATTTTGACTACTATATGTTATAATTGTCCAGAGATACAAACTTTTTGAAGCTTGATTATGCAGTCTGATAGTGTTAATATAATTTCATCATAACTTGCATTGTCAATATAAAGGGAATATAATGCCAGATGCAATAATATGGCTATGATTAGCACTCTATAGAACTATAGGAGTACTAGCAACTAGCTTTTTGAGCAGAGGGCTAGGAATAGCAATCTTTTGAAGAGATTTGTAGATTTGGAGAGACAATACTATATCAAAGAGACAAACCTGCAATTGAAGTAGAAATTGAAGCTAATAAAAAACAATTGTAGGTACAAATGTGTATTTTACACATAGCAGCTGTAACAAGAGAGAATCTCTAAAACATATGTTTTTAGACAGAGAGATCCTGAGAGTTTAAGAAGGGAGTGTAATTAAAATTGGCCAATAGCTATCAGAATATTAAAATACTAGAGACCTTGCAAAAACAGAGAGCACATTAATGATATATATTATATTAGCTAGAATGCCATCAGAAATGCCATTACTGAGTCACATGAAATTTCATACTTACTATTGCAATCAGTATTGTATATAGCAGTAAGTATCTGGTCAAGTCTTAGATGACACTCATCACTCCAATTTGAGACTCTGCAGCTATTCATAGTGCCAATAAAATACAAATGCCAAAGCTTATGCTAAACCTTTATATAAGCTAAGTTATGTGCCTACTAGTTAGCCCAGCATGAAATAAGATAGATGATATACATGGACCATATCTATTTCTTTTTAAGATATATCTGCAGCTATCTATATATAGTAAAACATTTAACTATCTCACTTCTAACCTCAATTGTATTTGTTCTTATTTGCTTGTTATCTCCTCAGCTTGTACTAGCAAACCTGAGTTCTTATCTCAAGCTATTTCCTTTAATACAGCTAGCAATGCTACTTGCAATTCTGCTTCTTTGGAGGCCAATTTGCTTTGCAATGCTAGAATGCTCAGTTTTTATCTCTGTAAGAGCAACCTCTGAAGGCTGTGGCTCAATCATACAGCTGGCAGAGGAAAATCCAAAGTGTATTAGAGTGTATACTGACAATATTATAATAACTATTCACCTGGCAGAGGGAGATCCAAAAAAAACAAGTCTAGAGATTTTCTATGCCAGGTTGAATGCTTTTGGGGCCTCTAAAGCATAGAAAACAACTGTACAATACAACAAAACTTTAAAAACTCAGAAATTGCCTACACAAACAATTGCACAAATAAGGGGCAAACTCTGGCAAACTCTGGTTTATATAAGCAGTCTGGAAGCAGTGCTGAAGGCCCACACTTGTCTAAATAATAGCTAAAGAATCAGAGCACCTCAAAGGCTGAGAATAGTACTAACAGATAGTGTTGAGAGAATAGACACAGCAAAATGAGAGAATAATAGAAGAAATAAGGAAATGAGTAAAAAGAGAGTGAAGGAATAGAGAGTGAAAGAGAGAAGAAATGAGGAGTCCCCTGACAATCTCAGAAGACTTTGATTTTAATGAAAAAATTATCTAGTCTGATGATATCAGCCATTTTTAGCTGCCATTGGCAATTCAAGTTCATAAAAATGCTATTACAAAAGAATTTAATAATGCCAGCATTCTACAGATTGTCAATGCCAACAATGCTCCAATCTCTTGACCTAGAAATTTAGATATAGGTCCTTACATACGATGAGAGAACTTTCATAACTGTATTAATATAATGAAGAACTTTGAAAAGTTCTATTATTTAATTAAATAATTACTACTAGCTACACTTATAACTATATTATTTACATATGTAAAAGTAGATTTTTTTACATTGCTACTATATATAGTAAATCTACCAATTTAGCAGATTCAGTATGTGCTATAAATAAAAAAGACTTTAAAATTCTTACACTTTTTTAAATTATCAAACAACAATTAATTGTATGCAGAAACAATTTTAGAACAAAGTTTTAAAAGTTGACTAATAGCAACCATCAAACTTCTTGGACATTGAATGCAATTTAAGTGCTGCTAAATAAAATGATATCAAAATAGACAGTGAGCACTGCTACTTGGATAGAACAACAATGTTGCTCTGGCTCAACAAGATAGAAATGCAATGTCCTTGGCATCATAAAACTAATTTCAGCAGCAATAGACTAGGAAGCTGTGAAAGTTGAGGTAAGTTGGAAGCCCAAAGCTACCTAGATCACAAGGCTTGCAGAGAGTTAGCAGCATCTACATCCAATGAAGCAGAGTTGGTTCCTACTATATTATCTAAGAGGATGCAATTGCCACATATTGAAGAGGCCTTCAGCAATATATTTGTGCCTCAGCAGATAAGAGAGACCATAAAACAGTATCAGGTGCAGGTGGTGGCAGATTAGTGCCAATAGCAGTTCACAAGTTATTGTGCTGCCACTGCATTAGTGGCAAAGACTATGGCTTCTATGCTAGTTACACAAGAGCAATAGGAGGCCATGTTCAAGGAGGTGGCTTCTCTGCAGGTGAAGTTGGAGCTGAAAGAGCCAGCAGTGCCAGCTAGGGTGCCACTGGCAGACATATTTTAAGATCATATAGTGTTTCAATATATGCAAATGCAGGATTTATATGGGCAGAAATATTCATATATTGACAATCAAAGGATAACATTCAATGAACTTCAGCTCATAAATAGTTTGTAGAGCAAATTCAGCATGAACAACATGTGCAAAATAGAAGTGATAGAAGTGTATGTGTTCAGAATACCTGCAGGCACAGTAGAAGCCTGGCATAAAAGATGCAGCTTGCACCAGACTAGAGTTTCCAGGAGCCTGTGAACTAGATAGTGAGATTCATTGTCTATCTTTGTTTTAGCTGAGGAATGAAATAAGATGTCTAGAATGAATGAGGCCACAAGAATCTACACCAATACCATGCATTAATGACTTGTGAGCATCATAGATAATGCAGTGGAAGCAGCCCTGAATCTATCCAAGAGAATCAAATCATGGAGAGCAGATCCAAAACATATCCAACCTTACAAAAGTGAGGCAAGATTTAGCAAGCTTAAGAATTGGACAATAGATGTATGCAACCATCTGGCTATATATCTTTATAGAGGAGACCATATATGGATAAGAAAAGAACATTCATGCTGCCAGAGTTTTTAGATAGGCCAGCTAAGAGATGGTTTTGCCATCATGTGCTGCATTTCAACCAAGCATAGCAGCACTCAATCTTCAAAGATGTTATTATTGAATTATACAACTATTTTGTAAGTGCATCCACAATGCAGAATGTGAGAGAATTTTTTTATTCAGTAGTTTACACCAGAACACTTGGTGTACAAAGATTCTATGTACATTGATAGACCATGCTCAGAACATGGCTATTTACCTGGATACTTGGATGGTTTGTAAAACATTTTTGAAAAGCATATTGGTAGAAATGCAAAAATTACTAATCTATAATGACAAATTATCACTAGAAATCAACAAGGTGGAAGCACATGCAATTTGTTATGAGCAAGCCTTGAAAATAGCTTGGCACTTTGAGCAATATAATTTGTGAGCCAAGATGCCTTCAGAGCCAGTAGAGTCTTGCTGAGCAAGAATGCTAGGCACATTCTTTGATTAAAAAAATAATGGTAGAAACCAACCAATAATCCCAGGTTCATGGTAAAGTGCACTGTGTCTAGTAAAAACAGGCCTAAGCCTGACAGGCTTAGAAGTAAGACTGAGGACCATAAGCCATCTATAGCCAAGAGCAAGGTTATTTTGAAGCCACACAAGAACTGTGGTCCTGGCCCAGCCAGATCAGGTGATCAGCAAGACATAACATGTTATGCCTGTGGTGAGAAGGGGCACTTTGCCAGTGCCTGCCTTAGAAAAGGGCAGGGAGGGGGCAAGCCAAAAGAGTAGATACACACTGTGCATACAGATATGGAGGAGTCCATGGACAAGGTGAATAGAGAGCCTGGAGTCGATGAGGAGGAAGATGGTGTTTATCCACCAGAGGAGAAACAGGCCGAGAAAGAGCCAGAGACAGTCATTATTGACAGAGATAAATATGTTGAAGTGGACATATACAATGATGAGCTTTATACAAGTATTGGAATCTAAGTTTTTGATGGCACTTACTGATTATCCTGATGAGAATATGCAGCTTGGTGCAGGGCATATGAAAGTCCACAAAGTGAACCTCCATAAATTGCCCAACAAACTGTCATGCCCAAAAGTTTGATGGGAGGACAAGGAGTGTCTTGTTACGTACATTCGGATGAGACGCGGGTGTGTCTTGTTTCCTCTTCTTCACACCTGCCACCGCTCCTCCCCCTCCCGCACTGTTCGACCCCACCACCACACTGTTTGACCCTCTGCCAGCAGCTGGCTTCCAGCACCTAACAAAATCAACCATAGTCCTCGCCACATGCACATTCATCCTCCTCACCTCTGCATGCATATCTCTTATACCCTCTGCAAGTCGTTTTCGTCCCTCTGCTTCTCTTGCTTCGAGCAACCCGAGGCCACCGGTGCACCCCGCTGTGGCCATATGCGAGCTGATGAGCAGCCTGATGAGTATGAGCTCGACAGGTGTGACTCTCCATCATCCCGTTCCCACTCGCACTTGCACCTGCACTCACACCCAGAATAACCCCCCGATCCACAGCCATAGCCCCAACAACCCTCAGCACAGCCCATACCCCCTCCTCAAACGCCCTCCCAAACGGCTGCAGATCTGCCAGGAACTTCTCGAGCATCGATAGTGTGCCTACACTCTTCAGGGATGTTGCGCGGAGTATGTCCGTCATGTTCACGTTCATGTTGGTGGTGCTGGGGGGGACGAAGGCGGGGAAGGTGTAGAGGCAGTAGACGATTTGGGAGAGGGCATGGAAGTTGGCACTATGTGTGTGTTCCCAGTCGAAGTGGGATAGCAAGCCGGCACTGGTGCCTGAGGAGGGGGAAGAGGAGGACAGGGAGGGGGGGGAGAGGAAGTGGGTGAGGAGGGAGCGGATGAATGCGGAGCAGGGTGTGCTGATTACTTGGAATTTTTCGGTGAGCATTAGTGCCATGCCGAGCTGGACATGCTGTGTGGTGGGTGTTGGTGAGGTGGAGAGAGGAGAAGGAGAAGGAGAGAGCGAGCGTACCTGGAAAATCTCATGCTTGTCATTCTTGGATACATCAGTGTATTTGACGCAGACGATCTGTTTTGTCGCAAATAGTTTATGGTATTTCAGAGGCAAGAGTTTTTTCTTTGCTTTGCCCCTGCCAGCGCCTGTGTTGGTGTACCACAGTTTCTGATTTGTGATCCTATGATATGATATCAGGGTTAGGAGTGCAAGAAGAAAAATTGGCTTTGGCTTATGGGTCTTTGTCTAGCACAGGCACGTGATGAGAACGGTACATCAAAAAGCACAAAAACACATACGTGGTATCTACTCTATATATGAGGATCACAAAACAACGAAAGAACCAAACAAATGCACCAAACCATCCATGAACTGCTGTATCGACGTCAACTGCTGCTTACCATCAATGTAGATGCATTTCTCGCTGCCGTTGTCATGGGGGACAACAGAAAAGATGATAGGTGGGACGTAAAAGTTTTGAAAGATGCTATCGACGAGCCCAACCATTTTCGTGTCAGGCCACACGACGTTGCGCTGGTACTCTGGGTTGAGCTTGATGTCATTGCTGTGCATCTGGTCTTCTCTTTGCGTTAGCGAAGCACAGGCTTTGGAAGGGAGGGAGGGACGGACGGACCGTAGAGAGCCTGGGCAGTGTAGGTCATTGCTCGTGGGATGCGGAGTGCATTGCAGATGCAGTACGCGCCAGGCAATGGGTTGCATTTTTTCTTCTTGGTGGACTTGGTGGCGTGGTATTCGTCTTAGTCTTCGGAGAGGTTTGTGAGCTCTGAAAAGTTGGAATTGGAGCTTGCCATGGAAGAAAAAGAGTAAACACAACATGTAAATACATGTCAATAATAGTATTTCTGCAGACTACATGACGTTTAAACGACAATCAAAACGACAGCACACGTACGTATCCTCGCCAGGGGGGCATAAGCTTAACAAGTACACGTGCAGCACAGAACTTTTCAGCTAGCCGGTTGATATCCAAATCCAAGCACTGGGATCCATATGACATAAACTCGACTCATTTATACTGAGTATCTAAGCAACTTGGGGAATTGCCACACTTGGGTATGATGTGGTTCATAGCTCCATGAGTGTGCTGGTCTGTGCAAGGATCAAAGACAATGTCATTTAACATTTCATTTATAATTAGTCTCTTTTACACAAAACTACAACTACAAACCTTCTCAGTCAGATGTTGTCTCATTTCATTTGAAACTTCTCAACTGATTTTTCATAATTACAGTCATGCTAGCTCAAGATGCCAGGTACATTCATTCATACATAGTGTAATCCCAGGTCTAAATAGGTACAAACACAGATGAAAAGTCTCAGTGTCGTGTTACAATGGAAGAAACAACTATTATTGCACCTAAATAGGTACGAACACAGATGAAACTGTATGTTATAATGGTCATGAATATATGTGTACTTGACAATGGTTGAGAACAAACTTACAGTCTCAGTGTTGTGTCACAATGGAGGAAACAACTGAGACTGTAAAAGCGCGTGGCAGACAAATGATGTGGCAAGTATTACGTGGCTGATCGGATATGGAGAAACCAGGCAGGAAGGAGTCCAACACAACCCCATCACCGTAGAAGAGAAGTAACGTGAAAATAGAAAATTATTGCCTAACAAGACCTAGGCTGACCACAAAATGATCATGTAAGACACGTGGTAATGCCTTAGTGAGAATGTCCATGACCATGTCAGAGGTTGATATCCAAGTGGGTTTGGAAGAGCCAGATAAGAAATGCTCACGAAGGAAATAATAACGAATATCAATATGTTTAGAATGGGAATTCGTGGAGTCAGACATTGCAATGTCGATGGCACTTCGATTATTACAGATGAGTGAAAAAGGCTGGGGAACTGGCATGGAAAGCGACATAAGAAGTAAACAAATCTAGATTGCTTCATGCATAGCATGTGCCATCAACATGTATTCAGCTTCAGTAGAGGATAGAGCCACTGTGCATTGCCGAACAGAAGACCAGGAAACAAGGGATGAAAAAATGAAAAACGCATATCCAGAGACACTGTGCTGAGTTGAAGAATCAGAAGCCCAGTCCGCATCTATGAAACCACAACCATGAGGAACTAAAAGTCGTATCGGCGAGTGATCCTTGGGATCATTGAAGTTATAGATAAGTGCGAGGTCAATTGTGCCTAGCAGATACCTGAGAACACCCTTGGCAGCCAGGAGGTGTGCATGCGTTGGACAAGAATTAAACTGGCCCAGGCTCATAGCCGTGAAGGCTAAATCAGGCCGTGTGCAGAGGCTGAGGTAAAGAATCGAGCCAACCAGACGTTGATAATGGAGCAGTAGAGACACATCCGGAATATTAGGAAGTGTCAGGTTCCGCTGAGTCAGGGGCTTTCTGGGAAAGCAACGCCCTTACAATGCAGACTTGATCTACGGATACTCGGGTGTCTGGGACTCCGGGGCTAGAACTCTGGGGTTCAAGACGTGGACAGGGGTAATCCTGGGAGAGGGGACTTGGTCCAGGTTGTAGGTAGCTGGGGGTAGGGTAGGGGTCGAGTCGTGAACCGGAGGTTCTAAGACAAGACCGAGTTAGCAAGTTATAAGTCGCGAAGTACGTATCAAACTTAGAGCACGCGGTTATTCAAGCATGCCAGTCAATACGTACCAATCAAGCAGAGAGCACACAACAATTCAAGTTAATATCAAGACTAGCAAATACAACAGGGGACTATGCTATAAGTACTACGGGGCCAGGTCTCAGGGTTCCGGGGTGTCTGGGATGGGTTTCAGGAGTCATTGAGTAGCAGGCAGGGACTGTATACCTGGATCACGCATGTGGGGACGTGTGATCAATTGGTGCGGAAGGAGCTGTGATGTGTGATGCGTGATGGCCAGAGGCAAGTTGTGTGATCTGATTGTTAATGGCGGTTGATCCCAGGGTCTGTGATGTGGAGTTCCTGGGAGGGCTGGCTGATGGTGGTCTTTGATGCGTGTGATGGTGGTGTCGGCAGCTGTGGGGGCAGGGCGCGTTGTGGGGTTGACAAAAGAGGCTCCCAAATGGGGCTCTGGGGAGGTTCTGGAGGGGAGGGGTTGTGACATCACCCCCCCCCCCCCCCCCCCCC
>QGOA01007504.1:0-10091 GCA_003313075.1 Termitomyces sp. MG16
TCCAGCTAATGCTTCTCGTTAACTTGCTGTTTGGGATGATCATAGTGACACCATGGAAGGAACTATTCATAAACGATCATCTTGCTGGCTGAATTATCTTTCGCGCTAGTCCGCCGGTGGCATACAGCTCGAACAATTGACCATATATAAATCATTGTGCAGTCCTTTTCAATCTGGCCACCTACTGTAAATGCCACCCGACTCAATGACAGGAGAAACATACAAAACGCCACTGACCACCATTGGCCACTAACTCCCTCCACACCATTCCATGCGAAACCAACATGACCTTGCCCTCCGTGCTCTACTTTGATGCTCAATTTCTGATGGAGAGTGCACCAGTCTCTGCCACGCCGACGACGTTTTCTTCGGCGTCGTCAGATACCTCGGTATGTTCCTCAGACATCTCCACCGTCGCAACGACCCTCGCTGGCGACTGCTATGCGCCAAAGAAGCTCCTGCACTCACCTAAGGAGTACCAACACGCCGAGCAGTTGTATCTCACTACGCACGAGCCAGCGCAACGGACTACTCGCCGCGAGATACGGAACAATGATCACGTTTGCTCAGCACCCACGTCAAACGGTGGCAGTATTAGATCAAATAGCCTATCAAACGATGCACTTCTCCCGCGCCCTCTGTATGTTCTACCGCACACCGCTGCTCGTCCAAAGTCCTCAGACATCTCATGCGATACCACCTCCGTTTGTCCAACATTGAACCATGTACTCGCCATTCCACGCGGCGAAAGTCGTGTCCAGGACACCGGACTTCAGTGGCCATATGGGATCGACCCTTCGCGCTTGAACAAGGACCTGCCTGAACTTCCCAAGGGAAAAAAACGCGTTTGGCGCTCTATCCGACGCACAGTTTCGCACCTCTTCCAGCGGCATCATACAAAGGGAATTCCGCGCCCAGCATCGCACATCGAGCCTCGCCAGAAAATCCCTCTTCGTGATACTATGCAACCTTCGAACTCTGGGCATCTCAAATCTTCTTCGGTCTCCCTTATCTCCCCTCGTTCTCGAATCAGTCCTTCCTCATCGCAGGCTCAGTTACCTGGGGTCGCAATTCACCATCTCGGTGCGAAACCAATTCCGGCGTATCTTCGGAAACAGCAATTACGCCGCTCGCGTTCATTCTCCGGCTATCCGAACGCGCTAACCGCCATTGATGATGAGCGACGACCATCCGTTTATAATGAACTTACCATAGAGGCAAACACACACCCGCTGCCGCTTGATGATGATCGTTCGGTATTGGAGGATGGAGAGATCGATGAAGTGGCTGCGGAGGCTTTTGAGATATTAAGAGAGGTTCAGAAGACATGGAAGTTTGCTCCTCTCAACGAGGATGATCCGGCATTTCTGCATACTGATTGAGCTGATTGAGCGCTGGTCTGCACTGCTCGCACATGGTGTTGTTGGTATTTAAGATGTGACTACAAGTGTATAACGTACTTACATCATGAACGTACATCATGGCCGCGCGAGACCTTTTTTGAGCCGTGCTAACCGGTTCAGGTCAAGTAGAATATACGCGCAAATCACATGAAAGATTGTACATAAGGGGCAATAAGTCCCAGGGTGCATAACGACAAAAGTAAATGATCCAATGAGAGGTACACATAAATCTTGAATAGAAATCATCCATCACTGAGTGGATTGGTATGGTTCAGTCGTAACAAACTTGAAAGTATCGCGTCCATCCTCATTTCCCACCTTCAGCAAGCCCAAAAGTCTCGTCTTTCCCCGCAGATAATCAACTCTCCTTACACCATTTGCCCTCTCTGCCAGGTATCCGTCATTTCCACCGGGAGCAGCCCGACAGCGACTGTCGAAGGCACGACTAACTTTGTTCATGTCCTCCCGCGACAACCGTGCCCAGTCATCGTGACTGATTTGCAACTGCAATTGGCAATAGAGCTCTTGCAAGACGTCCTGTACCGTGATTGGCGGAGGACCGTACCCAGTCCTGACGTGATACTCGTACACATCAGGTGAGAGGTCCAAAGTGATGTCCCATTCTTGAGGAAGGATATCAGACACGATCCGCATTCGAGTGATTGGTGGGTATGTCACAGGCTGCGCGAGGTCTTCACGGGAGTAAAGAAGAGGGTCACACATGCGCGACAGATCAAAGAAGAAGTTGTTGACGGGAACCTCAGCATTCAGAAGGGGATTGACTTGAAGTGGCGGATTATATGCATAACTGAATGAGTGTCGGCGGCGCTGTGAATACGGTGATAATCCGGCAAGATTTCCAACACCGTCCAACGGTGAGGAATACGGTGGGGGCACATGCCATGGACTGAGGTTGCCTTCGTGCCATTGCGGAAGGTGGTCACGCCTCGGCTCCCAAAAGGTACCACAATATCCTGCGTTTGGAGCGGGGATGGGGCACCGATCTGGACCGTCGGATAGAGGCAGGGGTGCTGCTGCAAAATGTGGTGAGGGATTCAAAGAGGGTGGTCGTGAGTACGGGGAGCCGGGAATGAAAGGTGTCGCAGAGCGCGGTGTATGGGTGTAGGGACTTTGGAACTGGGGCGCGCAGGTAACAGGAGCGGTGGGTTTGTAAACGAAAGGGCCTGACATTGCGCGAAGTGGGAGCTCAAGTCAAGAGGGAACGTCTTGTGAGAAAATTTTCAGGCGAGGCAGTCAGTCTTATCTATCTTGGTACTGCCACCCTCGAAGACCGCGAAAACAACTCAACAGTGTTCGTGACTACCGCCGTAGTAACGTCGTGTAGATCAGATCTAAGCAGTGACAGGATGGATGAGTGATAGATATGCAAAGAGGTGGTTAAGGAAAGCAACGGTCGTCCTGTGATTCCGTCTCCAAAATCGATCAAGTTTTGATGCGATCTCCCTGGACGTGCCTGGACATCCAAACGAGAAAAAGGGGGGTGTATCAAAACACGGAAGACGACATAGTCTTACAAGTAGCGTATATATGGGGTATGTATGGTCATAATGACAATGTCAAGGTACCTTTGACAATGAGATAACAGGATACGAAATAAACACAGGTCAATTTCGATGTAGAGAACCAGGTTTGCACTTACATCTCTCTAGTGGCCGCGACGCAACGAGATCGGTTAGAGGTTACAGATAGGAAAATCACAACATCGGTTGTGAAAGATAAGCGGAACAGACCGATCAAGTTCAGACAACCTTGTGGATGAGTTGAGCTGCTTGTGCTTCGAACGAGCTGAGATTAGTGCTACCGCAAGATGCCAGGAGACATGTTCTGAGCGCAAAGGAAGAATTGCTCAATAGAGAGGAGTCGAATCTTGAAACTTGAAGAGCCAATATTAGACAGCAGTCATCAGTGATATCACAGGAAACGATCACTTCGAACGACCCCATGACCTCTGCGGAGGCACCGCAAGCAGCTCTATAAGTGTTCATAAGTCACGTAGGAGAATTCGTTCGTAAATTATTGGTTGGAGTGATTGTTTCAGTTTTACGCCTGACAAACTACACTACAGACCTAAGGGGCAGACGAAAGGCCAGAATGAAAAATAGAGAGCACTTGTGTCGATTTTATGTATAATGAGATGATCCTGGGGAAACCGGATTCCCATCTCGGCCACCAATTGAACGAGGCTCGAACGCAGAATCCCCATCCTGCTGGCCGGCAACCACGAGGGTAACGTATCACTGGCAGAGAAAAGCGTCAGAAACGACAGCCGGCGGAGACTGAGCTTCGATGAATTTAAAAGTTCACGGTTGCATGACAAGATACATAGAATAGTTCGTTGGTCAGAAAGTTATGAGTTCTGCCCCAAGACGTAGACAACATTTCCGTTCGATGAGAACAGCGTGTAGCCTAACACGATCCAGCAGAGTGATAGAAGAGGTCAGTCTTTGTGAACATCAGAACTGAATAGATCACGAGGGGAGGGGAAATATCAGGAGAATCCCATAGTACTGACGTACCTTCTGCTTTTCCCCGTCGCATAATGAAACTGGCGACCAGAGACATGACATCGTTCAACATCGAAGGTGGGTATCAAAAGTTCCTGAGTTATGTACAGACCAAAAGTATGGTAGAGATTGCGAGACACGGAATCAACGATTTTTTTTTTGGAGATACCGGTTGCCAATCCTGTAGTCATGTATACAAGTCGTTGCTGTATGAATGACCGTCAAATGGATTGCAAGGGATATTTAGGGCCCACAGCTTTGTTCCTAGTGTACTTACCAAAGACCTAGGACTTCGAACTTGAACATTCGAGTACCTCCTAACTTGCGAGGACTTGAACGCATATGGAAGAAAAGATAGTGTGAGAGAAGAAGGTAAACAAACTCACTTTTCTATAATTAGGTAATTGCTCTTTTTCTTGAAGACGACATCTCGGAAATCCATGAGTGAACTCGATTGATCGTAGGAGGATGAATATGTAATGCAGCAGCGACCGAAACAATTGTTTCAATCTGCGAGGCCCCGCCTGTTGAAGAAATTGGGAGCTGAGTACCTTCAAGGGGTCGAAAGGTCGTGCCACAGCTACTCATCAGACTGCTTGCGGGAATACAAAGGGTCAAAAAGCATCCCTTCAGAGATTGTATGGACGCATTCTTCTCGATGGAATCATAGGCCTGACACAAGGTAACCAATTGTAAGGAAAAAAATTCCGATTATGTCATCGATCACAACCTATGTAAGACGTCATGAGGGCAAATTGGATGTGGCGTCGCTGAAGGCGCATAAGGCGCTCCAAGTTGTCAATAGGTTCACCACTATAAAGAATCCCATAGAAATGAGACGGAATCAAGTTTCATCATCTCCTACTTATTAATAGACGACCCAGTGGCCAGGGAAATTTCTTAAAGCTCGCAGGATCATGGGTTAAGCGTATTCATCGGATTTAGTCATGATCACTGCCTTCCCCCTTCTTCCCATCTCTGTCCGGCCATGTTGATGATGGTATGGTTAGCATGACTGGCAAGGTCCTCATTCATTGAGGGAATCAAAGTATATATTACATGCTGTTATATCAGACTTGCCGGGGAGGATAGAAGCCAGATGGTGAAGCCACCTATGCGAGTCTCACTAGGAGGCATGACAACGAAAGGGCAAAGCGTGGTTCTCGAAGTTTTGACGAGTGACGCATTGTCAATCAGGATGAACCGTAAATGGAGTAGAAGCGGAGCCCTATGGAGACTTCAAGAGCGTCAAAGCATAGAAAGAATGAAGATTGTCTTTGCTCAGGAGGTAAGGGGACAGTTTGCCCGTTTCATGGCGCTTGCTTTCCAGCTCAATGTCGATGATTGCCACCAGTTCGCAGACGCACCGAACTTGACCTCTCGTCACACGTGACTAATTCGTTTGCATCAGCTCGCGCACACTGAGACGGACTGAATTGCGGATCGATGCTGCCTGGCGTCAGACGACAAAACCTCAGGCTCGGGGTTGTCTCGGGATTCTGCGCAGCTGCCAAAGTTTGGCAATCGTGACAGTATCAAAGTACCCTCTATCTGATCCCGCCGACGAGGCGGATCTCATGCATGATCTCACAGTGCATGGGATGCGCAAGACGGGGTTTCCATGACGTGAAGTCTCGACGTCGCGGTACTTGTTGGACTCGTGCTCACGCTACTGTGTCTGGTTGGTGCTCGCTGTTTACAGCAATGAAGCACGCAACTCACGCATCAGCGCCACAGACCAAGCGCCTGTCCTCTTCCAGATAACCTTTTCAAAGCCAAGACCCACACAAGAAGTACCAGCTTGTCTTCTCCAAAGAGTTCAATGTCGATGGCGTCGATGGCCACTCTTTCTATCCCGGTGACAACCCCTTTTCTGGGAGGCTGATGATCTCTGGTAAGGCACAACCGGCAACCTTGAGTGATACGACCCTCAGCAGGTCACAACCCGCAACAGCAGTCTCGTCATCACCCTCGACTCCACGTCCAACTCCCAGTCAGGCCTCACCCAAGGCTCAACCGCTCCCTTCACGCTGGCCCAGAACCACAATCTTGACTATCGCAGCGGCATGTTGCAGAGTTGCAACAAGTTTTGGTTATATCCAAGTCTCTGTCGTCCTTCCTGGCACAAATCCAGAGTCAAAGAGGTTACGTGAGTATCTGTCTGATACTTTCACCCCCGTGCTCATCTTTCCCAGTGTCCCGGCGCATGGACTATAGGAAGCCTCGCTCGTCCCAGCCACCCTGCAACGACCGACGGCATGTAGCCGTACACGTGAGTCTTCTTGATTACTATCAGTTACAACTTGTGCGACGTCGGCACGTTTCCTAATAAGACACTCAAAGACCGCCGCCACACCACCCTCGGTCGCCTCCAGGAACAGGTACAACAACGAGTTGAGCTGGCTAAGTGGCCAACGACTCCCGTGGGTCTCTTTTTGCCCTCTTGCACCCACCCTCACGCTCCACAGCGCCTGCTCATGTCCTGGTTCCGATCACCCAGGTCCTTCCACCTCTGTCGGCCGCGGCGCCCCAGAAATCGACATTTTCGAAGCTGAGCACGCCAAGGACACCCGGGTTGGCCATGTCACGTCCATGTCCACCCAGTTCGCGCCCCTTTCTGCCGAGTACGTCTACTAACCTCTAGCAAGTAGCCATAGTTGTACAGCAAAGTCTGGGAGGACGAACGAACACGAATTTTTATTACACAGTACGAGTAGAACAGAAGAAATAGAGGACATATTAATGGACGACGGTGGAAGGTGTAGTTAACTAAGTCATGATGTCTCGGCTGTTCTCATCTACCAGGTCACGAAAGAGTAAGTAATGTTGAATAACATACTTCCTGTATTCAGTATCACGCATAAACCTTAGACTGTCCCTGATATGAGGAGCTTGAATCTGGCACCTCTTGACAATGGTCTGGGACGGGTAAGGACCTCCAAAACTGACAGTTTTTTGAAGCTCCAAAGACACCGGAACCTTATAAAACACTGGTACCATACCAACCAACGCAATCGCTAAGACTTGATGAGCCACCGAGGATACCATGTCTGTAGTACAAAAAGTCGATGAAGTAGCATGAAAAGACTGTGATAAAGCAGCGTCGTAATTCATTATTAAAGTTATATTCTGTAGTAGCGCATGGGTAAAAATAATGGTGTTGGAGATTTATAGATACCAACCACTCCGTACCTTCTCAATGCGACCTCTTGCGACGTGGAAAGGTGGCAGAGTTGTCTGTTGTTGACGATTGTGCTGTGTGCTTGAGCCGAGGTGAGGTTCAGTAGTGAACGTTCACATCCCTGAATGACTCATCATCATACATCAGGTGGCGTATCGTTAAAATAATCATATTGGGTCATGAGATCTTGAAAAGGGTGAAGGTTCGGAACAAAGAGTGGCAAGTATGTGCAGATTCCAGAGGTCAAGGCTTACATGCTTACACTGGAAAAGGTACGTGTTCGATGAACTTGTCGATAAGAGAATGTCGGCGTGTGAGATTGTCATTGCAAGATGACAAAGGCATGGAATTTCAAATCCATCAAGAGCGTGGTCTGCGTTCCAATGAGAGTTACTATGCGTAGGCGAAGTACAAGCGTTGTCTTCTGGCCAGCTTGAATCAAGTTTCTCAGATTCGCGGGCCAGAGGATGGATGGCGCGTTCCGCGATTAGAAGATGTCCGTTGTCGTTGATAAACTATTGTTCTGGGATGTATCTCGAGATTGTTGTTTGTGAAAATCGAGCAGGAGGCAAGTGATTTGTCCCTCTTTTGTTCAGTTCCTTAGGCTTGCTGAATGACTGGTGCTGAGCTACAATTTGTCTGAAACGAGGTATCAATGTACGTTCTTTCTTAAATAAGGATGGCGTGATCCGTGTCTTGGGGAAGCTGGCTCAACTATACTGCCGACCAAACGATATCTAGACGGACTTGGGACATCAATCTAATACGTGCTCTGGTATTCTTTTTGCTGTTTTCTTACTAGAGTTGACCGACGATGGTAAGCATCCAATTTCACACTTCATATTCTGCTTTTAAATGTAAATGTCGATGTTATTTACCGAATGATAATGGCAATCAGGATACACATACACCTTGTCATTACAAAAGCCAATCAAAAGGCAGGCTGTGTCATGATCAGATATTTTCGATATATTTACTTATTTATTTATTTTTTGTTTTACATATCTTTCCCTATTTTACCCTATTCTACCCCCTAGTTCACGAAGTATCGGTTCTGTTGCAGCTAATAAGGCGCAGCAGGGACAGAGTCACACTTAGACGAGTACGGGCGGGCTAGTGTCGTCGTGCTTCAGGATAAGATATATTTTGTGTAGTAAAAGAATACATACCTAGTGTCGTCGTGCTTCAGGATAAGAAGACGACGGCACTAGGGGACGAAAAATTACTAGCTAGGTCACGTGCGCTGTGGCACACTTCTCATTATGTAGGAACTTCAACACTTCCACCTGACGTAGTGTCCATAGCGTCACTGAAGCTCACCCCTGGAGAATTCTTAGGGTTAGGGAGGAGCCTCTCGACTTCGAGCGAAGCGAGAAGGAGAGGGCGATGGTAGGTCTGAGGGGTAGTCGCTTGCTGGCAACTGGCTGGGGATTCCCAACCAACCAGTTTCGACTTTATAAGTCTCATCAGGCCTATTTGCAAGCGTTTGTCTTGTTGCCTAGTTCGTGCGCCTCATGGCGCCGAGCCAGGGCCTTACTGCTGACAACAATAAGAACAATAAGAACAATAGAGAACAATGGAGAACAATTGCCATCCAATGGCAAATTGTGAGCGCCTCATGTTTGCCACAAGGTTGGCCACACTCTATTGTTCTTCAGAATCGTCAGGGAGACCCTATCTTTTATCAGATCAATCAGTGATTATCAGTGATGTCTGTTGATACAGGTCTCGGCGCTTATCAACTGTCAGTGATAGACGCGCATTATGATAGCCGAACCGAGGAGAACGATCGCACCGTGATCCGATCGGTTATTCGGTGATGACCTTGCCTAGGGTTTAAGCGGGCGCATAGAAGTGCTGGTGATTAGGCAGCCGCATATTGCCCCTAAGGGGCTCAGCATATCTCCCCCTGCGATAGGGGTCCTTCATCAGAGCAACCACGTTGGTTAAACCTGGTTAAGGTAAACCTAGTGTTAGGTTAGGCTGTAATGCATTCTGTTTGTCAGCTAAGAGCCCTTATTACTAAGGGATTGACGCACGTTAAGTTAGTGTTAGGTTTGGTATGATCCCAACTACGATGAGGTTAGCATAGTCCTCACCATATCAACGTTCACGTCTACTTACCGTAAGGCGGCAAGAGGGAACTTGTTGGCTACTTCAGATGTCCTGGGCAGTCTACTCCTCCCTAGCCGGGTGAGAGTACTGTAACCCATTTCTTTCAGAATGGAGCGGCTCGCCAGGCCCCAGGTGTCGGAGGAGACCGACTACGTCGATGTAGAAAGATCGTGATGTCATCGTCAGATTGTCTCTGACCACGCTTTCGAGTTTCCTCCTTCCTTGTCTGGGGTTGTGAAGTCTGGGCTTCCGCTAACCGTTGCATGACAATCTTTTTCCATGATGAAGTTAAGTCTCTAAGGTTGATAGTACGCTTACGAGACACAATCCATCTGTTGTCTAGTAGATCTAATTTCCATACATCAGGGACTAGATGAACCAAATCATCAAGGGGCGGCCGTGACACTGCAACTACCAGGGCCACGTCCGGATCCACTTCGCGCAGAGCGCCTAGATCCAATGTACGGTGAAGCTCGGACTCTTTCCAAGTCACGAGTTCGGCTTTGTTTAACCACATTTGCCAGCTACTAGTGATTGTCTTGCCAAGTTCCTTGACATTAAAGAATTCCCAGGTTTGGTTAAACTCTGTTTTGAGTACGAACGCGCCGTGATCGTGCTGCTCTTTGACATTGAGTCTGTTGTTCCAACGTTCGGTGAACTGGGATTTAGCCCAGCTTTTAACCAGTTTGTCTGGATAGCCACGCGCACGGTATAACCCGATAAGGTCTCCTACCGCATCCCTGTAGACTTCTAAGTTACTACAGAGGGTGGCCATCCTGCTCATCTCGCCCGAGAAGGTGCCTAGTAAGCGAGGCCTGGGATAACGGCCGTTATCCCGTCACTCCTTGTTCCTGGGCTAGAAGTCTA
>QGOA01007509.1:0-16662 GCA_003313075.1 Termitomyces sp. MG16
TTCCTCCTCTCAGATCAGGAATACGAGACGGTACGCGGTTACGCTCATGATGCTTCGTAGCATGTCTCAAGTTCGAACTTTTGACAGAGGTTGACGCTTAAAAGTCGAATCCCTGAACTCTTGGCTTATGCCCTTGACCAGAAGTGTCGTGGAGTAGTTACACCTTTTTACGCGACATTTGTTTTTGAGTGACCTGCCAGATGACGAAGCAAAGGAGATTATTGATGAAGTTGCTGAGATATGTAAAGAAGTTTTTCAAGACAAAAGCGAAAAGTGGGCCATGGTGATTGTGAGGCTGAGATTCCTGCCTTTCTTGCTATAGATAAAGTAGGTTCAACGAGGAGGGGTTAGGCGTGACAATTGGACGACAAAATGTACGCGGAGCAACGATAATCGATGACGGGCCGGCGATTACCGTCCTCATTGCGTTCACCTGCACAAGTGCAATGATTATTGCGTAGAGGCCATCCTCCCTGCCACGTCTCCGTCTCCTGTACTATAATATGACCGTTAGGCGCAAGAATGCCTCCAGACAGAAGGCCTCCATTGACGACCACACCGGATTTAATCAGGCGTTTCCTGGGTCCAATGGTCATGATCCCAGCCTCGACCCGGGCTTTTCCATAACTCAGGCAGCTCCCATTATCTTAGACTACCATTTCGTGGGTTTCTGGTTTTTCTTACACTCCAGTGAGATCGTCTTAGCTAAAATTCAAGACAGGCATTGTCCCTGGTGTTAGGTGGTTGCTGCGCGTGAGTATATCAGTTCAATGGCTTCCAAACGACGCTTAGCTATTGTAGGAATGTATGGGCGTATGAGCAGTTACTGATGCTGAATCCAAGGATTGGTACGACGTGTCATTGCCAAATTTCAATACACTCGCTTTATGCCAAGACTCATAGGTTCCGCCCTAACGTTCTCACAGATGCTGTTCATAACTATCCAGTCGCTTCCGACGTTCCTTGTATTTCAGAAAGGTCAATGTATTCCTCAGCTCAAGCCGCGACATGTTCCTCTTCATCACTGGGCCTTTCAGGTCGCTGTACTTTTAACAGGAACACTCTTAAACAATTGGGCCTTTGCTTATTCAGTTCCACTATCTTTATTGATCGTTTTTCGTTCTGCGGGTCTGTGTACCTTATGTCTGTTGATTCATGGTGTCTCATGTCTAATAGGTCTTGCTGTGTCGATGCTTTTTGGCATCGTGTTTCTGAAGAAGCGATACTCAATTACGCAAATCGTGAGTTTTCCATACTTTTTCATCGTGCAGTGTCTGACTTGAAAATACCAAAATGAGATATCCGTCATCACAGTGACTGTGGGTGTTGTCCTTGCTACCCTTTCCAAGCCGAAGGCAACCACCACTCCGTCGACCAAATCAACAGTCCAAACATTAGAAGATATGCAAAGATATTTCACTGGAGTCGCCATGCTCGTCACGTCACTGTTTTTAACAGCCTTCCTCGGTATTTTGCAAGAGAAGACATATAAGAAATACGGCCCGTGCTGGAAAGAAGGTGTATTCTATACCGTAGGCCAAAATCAAATGAATTGATAATTTCAAGTACTCAAATTTTACTGATAGCACTTCCTTTCCCTCCCCATGTTCTCGTTTCTTATACCCGACATCAAGCAAGGTTATACCAGCCTCTTCCAGGATCCTTCTTCCTCTGCTCCCGGGTCATCTTTGATTTTGGGGTTAAACCTCATTTCACAACTCATTTGTGTGTCTGGTGTCAATAGACTTTCATCTGTTAGTAACGCTTTCGCAATTTGACGAAGACGTCACTGACAATTCTGCTTCAGCAAGTATCTGCAGTGTCAACCAGCCTTGTACTCACGGCGAGGAAAGCATTAAGCTTGTGCATCAGCGTCTGGTGGTTCAATAATGGTTGGAACTCACAGCTGGGCATTGGTGCAGGGATGGTGTTTTTAGGCAGCGCCTTATTCTCGATGGCGAGTAATGGGAAGGCTAAGAAGCAATAGATCGCCCAGTTGATATGTCTGAGGCGTGTGTAAACATTTTTTTAGAATGAACAAGGTTTGATTGTCAAAAGGGATTCAGTAGTCCTACCTCCCGGGTTCTTCGTACCTGGCAGTGGAATAGCTGCCAGATACTCAGTTAGGGTATTATTATCCGTCATTTACTGAGTATGAGCCTTGAGACAATGCGAAGAAATTACTGACGAAGGAGAGAAAGGAAATCTGAGCGGACTCGATCCATTTTGCGTCACAACTGGACTCTGACAAAAGTCAAGTCAAACCTCCTTACTATGAAAGAGGTACAACTGACTCGCGCTATGAGAGACAAGGGAACACATATTGACTGCACAGGAGCGTTGTTCATACATAACTAAAAGCTGTTGATACAGGGAAAAAAACAAAGCATAGGTAGTATAGGTAAGTACATCTGTCAGCCAACGTCCAGGACCCTACAATCTCAAGCGTAGCATGATTGGAATCAAACACGCCCACTGAATTTATGGGTGAAGATGATATGACAAGTATACTTAACGCTGTCAAAAAAGGACTTGGGATGTGTTCAGATAACGTAAAGCCACCTGCGTGTCCCAATGACTCGTGGTCAATTCTATCCAACTTTTACCATGGATTCAACTTCCTAATAGGCTCCAGGTGTAAGGCTCTTTACCTATCCTGACAGTGATCGTTTCAACTTCATAAACTCCCGTCTTTGCCGCAGATAGTCTTTCGCTAAATCGTGCGTTTAATTCCAGTACCAAATCCTTGGGAAGATGTGGAATAGTAGGATATGATAGATTAATTTCCGACTCGGAACTGATCATGGTACATTGCAGGTGAGTCGATCCATCCCTTGAATCGGCGTTGGGAGAACTCCTTTCGGAGTTCGCCTCAAGGAGGGCCCATGCGATAGACGAGTGAAAACGAGGGTCTGTGTAGAATTCTTTCTGTCGGATAGCCTTCAGGGTAGGTGTTAAAGCATCACACATGCCTCGCAGCTGTAGGCTTCTCTGAGTATATGATTCCGACGAATAATGTATTTAAATTACCTTATGATGACCTGCACCAATTTCCATCGTAAGAAAAGTCCTTGTGTGTTCATCGTTATGCAATTCTGAGAATGTTACAAAAGAGACTTGAAAACTAGAAACGAACGCTACAAATTCGTTTTGGGCATTACTTGTAAGTTTTCCGAGAACTCACGGAGAGAACCTTGCTGATAAATCTTTCACGGCCTTTTTCAAGTCCTCCCTCTGATGCATTCGCAGATAAATTGGGCGAGACAGAGAGATGTGCAATTCACGTTTGTTTAACGATTCACCAATCGAAAAATCTTGCAGAGTAGGAGCCATATTTTTTGCACAAATTAGCGCGTCATTTATCAGTATATTCAAAGGCGAGTGCCTCCGGAGAATCAGGGAAACGTAGACATGAGCTGCCCATTGTCCTTCCACGTGAGGTTGCGTACGCTTTCGGCCTCGGTGCAGTTCTGGGCAATCTATGGGCACTGGAGTTAAGAATGTCGAAGAAAGTGAAGGTAATTTCCTGTGTCATGATAGCTTTAACACCTTTCAAAACCATAGAGGCTTAAACGAACATCGAGGACACACCTTTTTTTCCTTTCGGGTTTTTCGAAGCTTTCATCACTTGAGCTTTCGTATGTCACCAACGCGTTTGATTGTTTCCTCATATAGCCCAAAGTTTTCAAAACTCAGTATGCACACTGCAAAGTAATGGGTGATCATTTGTATGGAGGAGCATCCAACATTCACTCATGCTTTGTCATCACGTGGAACGACCGTCAAAAACGTCCTTTTCATCATCCTGAAACGTACCATAAAGCACAGTTATTAATTAATCTGTAGCTGTAGGAAAGAGCTCTGCTGCGCCTGCGGCGCAACCGGCCCACAATGTCACGGATACGTGGGCCAAATGTGACATAAGGGGCCTTATCTTTTATCTTTCACCTTCCCTCCTTCATTCGCCTTCCATTATGGCTGCAGCTTTCATTAATCTCAATAGTCATCTTGCTTCCAGCGAGCCCCGCCACTCGCATACTCACGATGGCTCGCATTCTCATTCTGGCGGTGGGGATCACGGTCATACCCATGAAGTTCTAGATCACCCTGGTACCCACTGTGTTTCTGAAGGCGCTTCCAATAACTTTTGACATATTATGTTGTCTAGGCAAATTTTCAGAACGCGATCTGCCTGATTATTCTACACGAAACTTCGAAGAGAGAGGTTTCACAGTTGGGATCGGCGGGTCTGGACCTTGAACATCATTACAACGCGTCAAACGCGTCCTAATATACTATTGTTTTTAGACCCGTTGGATCAGGCAAGACAGCCTTGACGTTGGCCTTATGCCAGGCTCTAAGGAGGGAGATGAACATCGGTATGTTTATACTTCTCCATCAAGGATAAAGTAATCAATTTTGTTCACCAGCAACAGTCACAAATGATATATTCACTCGCGAGGACCAGGAATTCTTAATCAAAAATCGTGCATTGCCTGCATCACGGATCCTTGCAATTGAGACAGGAGGCTGTCCTCACGCTGCCATTCGGGAGGATATCAGTGCTAACATGGGCGCTCTGGAGACTCTTCAGGCCAAATATGGCTGTCAGCTCCTTTTCGTTGAGAGCGGCGGAGATAACCTTGCTGCTAATTACTCAAGAGAACTAGCAGATTATATCATATATGTTATAGATGTCTCGGTCAGCTGCGTTTCCCGCTCGGCGTAACACAAGACCAGCTGATGATTTTTTGGTAGGGAGGTGATAAGATTCCTCGGAAGGGTGGTCCGGGTATCTCTCAGTCAGACCTTTTGGTAATCAACAAAGTAAGTACTATCAGAGATCGAATGACAAAGGCTTATGCCGTCTTGCAAACAGATAGACCTCGCTCCCTACGTGGGAGCCTCGCTTGAGGTCATGGAGCGAGACTCTAAGTTGATGCGTGGTGATGGGCCTACAGTGTTCACCAGCATCAAGGAGAGAAAAGGTATCGACGATGTTGTTAGCCTCATCCTTGGTGCTTGGAAAACAGCTGGCAGTCCAGGCAAGGTAGGTCCTGTTGTGGAGGAACACTAGATACATACACTTCTACAAAGCTTGAGTTCAGTACAAGTGTTTGTATATCTACGTTTGAGACCATATCAATGACAAGACGTGTAGCGGTTGAGTTCCCTCTTACGGAAATGACAATGACTGGCAGTTACCAGAGCCTTCCTCCATTCTGAGTGACAGGCCACAGAATAGTAACGACCTTTGTTCTAATGGGACAGGTAGTTTCAACTGTGCGATTCCGACGTATTCAATTTTAAGCACGTTACACAATGGTAGGTCAGGGTAATTTCAGAATAATGATGGCAAGGCCGGACCACGTCCTGATCTTAAGCCAGTCCACAACACAATAATTGTAGTCTTCGTCAAAGGTATTGGTGACCTAGAAGGCTTGGACTTGTCTACGCTTCCTGTTGCACTTTTTGTGAGATAATGGCTCAGTTTATCAGGACCAGAAAACGTGGTAGACGCATACCGCATGGGAGAGTAACCACAGAAAAGGTATTCTAGCACACTTTGTGCATAATCACCAATTATGACCATGTTCATACGCAAGGCACATTCTCAGGTAGAACGGGAAATGGTCACGGTGCCGTGAAAGTAGGATAATGGCGAGAATAAGGCAAATGGAAACGACAAGCTCTAGGATTGTGGACATTCGTCAAAGGATTGAGTACGGGTATGAGACGGTAAAGAGAGTTGGATCGAGAGGCTTCGTATCTGACGCATTATAAAATGTAGGTAAAAGTGAGTCAACATTGCTGGGAATACAGCCAAATGGCGGCGATCAGCAAAGAGGTCGTTTTATAAATTCGTGTTTGGAGTCCTAGGGATAGGTAACAAGGTATGTCTTCTGGTGCCTATCGTACTCCCGGTAACCTGATGAAGCGATTGATGCTATCCTTGAGCTTGCGCAGGAAGGAGACACAAAAGCGACGCTCTGAAAACAAGTTTACAGAAACAGTTTGTGTCAAATCAGATATTTAGCGATGATCAATCAATGATCCGAATTGAGTCAACATGCGTGCACACAAGTCCGATCTGTGTCTTGATCTGTATAACAGCTTTGAAGCCGACCAGCGAGGCTGAGGCGTCAACATGGAGGTCGACACAGAAGATGCAGTGCCCCATCCATTGACAATCGTCCGTATCAAGAGAAAACGAAACGAAGAGCCACTTGACGCGCTCGGTAGATATCCCGTTGACCTCTCTGAATATGTCCCAATCTGGCCATGATAGTCATAGAGTCTCGAGTACGGAGAAAGAAATCGCGGATGGGCGTGTTCAAGTTTGTTCAGACGGTTGAGAAAGATGCTTGGGGGAATGAAGAACAACAAGCTAAGAAAATTCAGGTGCCTAACGTCTACCGTCGATACTGTGCTTGTTGTCGCTGACTCTGCTATAATTAGGATCAAATACATCGACTCAGCCGACAAGCTGCGCTTCTACCTGACTCCCAACCATCTACCGAGTCTCAGTATGTTTCGCTCAACACGAAACACAAGGATGAGGCACGGCATTATACTGTTCTGAGTCCTGATGACTACGATGATCAAAACTCAGAGAGCTCCAGAGTTTTGCGTCCTGTCGCCCCGTATGTACGCATATTGAAGTATCTTCCGAACTGGCCTGACACGTCACTGCGGAAGGCCGAAGGTTCTGTCTACGAAAGATCTTCCTCCAAAAAAATCCCAACCTGACTTCCGAATGTTTGATGCTGTCCTTACGACAGATAAACCACCATCAGCTCCTATGGATCCTGAGATGGAAAAGTTTCTGCCGATGCTCAATGATTATCTCAAGTGTACGTTGTCATAGTTTCCCATCTATTTTGTACTTAAACGATATAGTGCACGATGTGATATTAGATCCGCCTCCTGTGGAGAACAGTGTTTCTCTTATTAAAGATGTAACGATGCAGACCAGTGATGATTACGTGTGGGATGTGTTTTACCACAGACCAGCGACTCTCAGTGAATGGAATGAAGCTGCTAATATCGCGACTCTGTATGTGGTATCTCATTGCCCCTTCGTTAAAATCCATTGATTTTCGTTCAGATCGGGTCTTCCTGTCTCAGTTGTCAATTCATATGAGTCTGCGTCTGAATCTGAAGAGGAGGACGAGGCTGATGAGGATTCCAACGGTTCGTTTTCCTCACTACCACTGACAGTGCCGAATAACTTTTACTTAGCTGAAGAGTATTACAAAAACGACTACCCTGACGAAGATGACACGTCGTCTGGGAGCGGTAAGTCTGCGTATAATCACTTTCACAACCGGTACTCAAGTTCTATGCAGATGAGTTTCATGAACATTCAGATCGTGATGATGTGATGGGATGTGATTATTAGCTTAACAGCATCGGCAACGCATTCCTAGACATGGTCGCAATATGTAACATAGTAGATGTAGCATGCAATATAAGAAACGCGTTTTAAGTACACCCATGTTTCAAGCATTAAATACAAGAGGATCACAGTAAGGAACGGAGCGGTCCAGCAGCTTGAATTTTACTCATGTTTCATCATACTTTTTCCTCTGAATCAGCCTTACATGCATCCATCAGATTTGCTTTATTGGTGTGGATGGGACACTCACAATAGACGACTTGGTTGAGCGCTTACTTTTAAATTTTCCAGCGACGGTCAAACAGCCCATGAAAAACAGTACGGCAAACATCGCCATCGCCACAGCCAACGCCAAACCCGCACCGAGGAAACCTGCACCAACAGGGCTGATTGTTGGATGGCTTTCTGCGACTGCAAGGTTAAGAGCACCACAACCCCTGTCTTGTGTGTTGGCGCATACGGAACACCATTTGTTGATTGATTCAATCCCAACAGGCTAAGAATAGTATTAAAAAGAGCGTACGACTGCCAGTACAACCAACCTGGAGGTAGCTGATGAAATCACTAAGGAGAACATCTGATGCAGAACCCAAGATAGGGTATGCCTTGTAGTCATCGGTTCCAGTACCATTCGAAAACTGGAATCGCACGACAGGTTCTCCTGACTTGGGCTGGCGAACTTCTAGCGCGAGAACTGCGGCATAATTCACTACGCAGTCAATAGTATTACTTGTTGGCGTGTTCATGTTAAAGAAAAGTAAAAATATACCAACCAATTGCAGCCAATTGGGGGGAAGCTTCCGCAGCCTTGGTCATGTTGAAAAGAGAAAGGAATGGTTTATAGGAAACAGCAAGATAAACAAACTTGACTGGGTCTGTGGGACTGAGAATACTGTTGAAGCCATCGATGATCGAGGGAATGATCGTTTGCCCGGCAACTGAAAACGTTAAGAACAGCAAGAAAGTTAAAGCTTGTTATACGTACTGTTGCCTATACCGTCTACCTGGGGGTCACTGAAGACATTGTACTCGTGCCAATCAGCCAAGTAACGCGCAGTTTGAAGAGACCCCGGAGGCAAGTTTTTGGCGAAGTCTGAGTTATGGATGGATTCAACGTTCATAAAATCGTAGATCTAGTATAAGTTGTCAGCCCAAGGCCAGGTACATTCCGTCAAATCCTCACGTTCCACTACAGGATGATCAGTTCATGTGCTTCATGTGCTAGTGTACTATGAGATGATTAAACTCTAAACGAACCATATTTTGGAGATCCACTGAGCGTCCATTCAGAAGCAGGGGAAGAGAGTCGAGGAAGACTTTATATTCGCTAGCTTTCTCCTTGAATTCGGTGGAGTTGTAAAAGGCAGACGTCGACTTGTCAAATGTCTACATATTGCATGTTAGCAGGCCTTTGTCTAGAAAACAATTTGTTATACACACATGGCATGATGTCCAACCTTCCAGTGAAACGTCATTTGTGGGTTCCACAGATTCAACTATGTGACACATCACACGTGGGCTTTTCTTTGATCAGATTGCCAGCCAGTAACTCACTAGGAAGGTACTTGTGCACACGAAGGAAGGCGTCAGACATTCAACCAAATGAATATATTACAACCAGGATACCATACTTGATATCCATTCAAAGGTGCTCCAATCGTGGACCCGTTCGCAAGCGTGATCGTGAAGTTTGGGTTGGCAGGGATTAAACCTTGTAGAAGAGATTGCGCCGAGTTCAAGATGACCCCACCTTCACCCCCGGCATCTGCACGAACACGGAACTGGGTATTATTGACAAAGGTACCATTCATTCCATTGATATACGAAGATGACGAGGAGTTGAGATATAGTTGCCGAAGCTGTTGCCCGAGTTGGTATTCCTGTTGCTATCCGAAGTTTGAGCTCAACGTCTATTTTCATGAATTCTAAAGAAAATCTAATATACATTTCCAAGGGGCGTAAGGATCGTGTTCGACGGCGTGTAGGTGGTCGGATCTTGGTAGAAACCTAGAGCGATGGATGTGACTCTCTCTGATCAAGAGCAAACAAATCGAGGTATGTCAATACTGACCTTGGCGATCGCCGTGCCGTATGAGGAGCACGACACCCACGACTTCACTATCGGATTGTACCATTGCACAGGGAAGGGAAGGAACTAATTTCCTCAGGAGTTATGATTATGATGGATCCTTTTCATAAATATCACACAGATAATCGATTCACACGGATTGTTTTTTATCGAGGGTCGCAAGGTCTAAATAAAGTGAAACACAGAACCCCTGATTCGGCCGGCGTCGGAACGTGTTCTTGGGACTACATATATCCTCCAACAGACTCCATCGTCTGGGCGCGAAATGAGCAAAGAAGTTTCCACAAGTGTCAGGATACATCAAGATGAATGAGTGTTTTGGGAAAGGAAAAAGGACTTGGTAAAGAAAACTCACGAATGGCGATGCTGTTGGCTGATCAAGAATGGCTAACTCCTCGGAAGTGAATGGGAGCCGTGGGATGACAAACACACGAAGGGGTATGAGCAACATGATAATGACAGGGAATCCGATAGCAGCTAGGTTCGACTCCACATTAACAAGAAAACATCACTCTGAAATATCACCTACCTATCGTCTGCGTGATAGCGAACGTAGCACCAAAACCAACAAGTTGCACTGCGAGGAACAGAAGGATTCGCGACTTGCGCACTTTCCTAAGGGGGTCATCTCCAGGGGTAAATTTCTTGTCTCGAAGAAAATAGAATATTTTTTGAGTAATCCCGTTCCCACGTAGAGCATCTGCGCCCATGTACCAGCTGACAATGTGGGTGTAAGCTGACCCATAAACAAAAACCAGCAAACATTTGAATCACAATAAGCCAGCCAATACGCCTTGACAATCAGTTATCAGGAAGATTTTCATGCTTAGTAACTATCAACTCACCTCGGGGGATAAGGTTTAAAACATGCAGGAATGGTCCTGTGAGCAGAACGAGACATAAGGAGCCTTGCGCAAGATTAGACACGCGTTGCTCAACGACCGAAACCGGAACTTCAGATATCATTTTGTCTAACGCGGACAGCTTAGTCGTGCGCACTCTTTCGGCATCCGAAGGTGGGACTGGAGTCTGAGCCTCGATGATGGTGGCATCTTCCTCAATATCCTTCCTTTCCAACGGGTGGCCCATTACGAGAAGGGATGTCGTGTGTATAGGCGCCTGAGGTATAAGGCCGTTAGGAGCAGGCAATCCAAGTATGCCTGCAAGGAATGTAGTTATTCCAAGTAGGAAAAAATCCCAGTGAAAACCAGGTGGCTTTCGAAGGGGAAAGTCTGAGCTTTGGGCCATCAACGACTAGATCGGAAAGGGTAAGGAATTTGCGATGTGGGAATCCCTGTTACTTACGGAAACGTTGTGATCAAAAAAGAAGAGGATCCATAAAACTACTCCGAAAGGCAAAGCGATACCAATCCATTTCCCCTCTAGATGCCAGAATCTGACGAGCCACTCGCGACCACCGGCAGGCTTGAAGGCTGGGCCGATGGGTAATGTATTAGGATCGACAGCATCGAATCTTCCCCAGTACGCCATGGCCGATGATGCCACCAAGGACAAGGGCATACCGTAGTCCGCGAGGAACCGCCGGACATGTCGGTGGAAGAATGTCTTCTGAGACAATGACTGGAAAAGAAAGGATGTCACAACCATCAGAAGTGCGAGAATAATCCCAACAAGGGCGCCAGGAGTATTGGACGGATCGGTCGATTGAAGCTGACGGGTAGTAACTTGGACGCCATACTGCAAATAAACCCATGACACGTAGAACCCAAACGTGTCGCACGAAAAAAGAGTCACGTATTTGAGGAAATTACACCCTATCACTGCATCAAGACATATAGAACGAGACGTAATGGACATGACATACAGTTCAGGACTGCAGTGATCCAGTGAATGATAGCAGCCCAAAGATATACCCAGCCAATGAAATGCAAGTAGTCTGGAGAGTCATTTCGGCCTTCTAGAATGTCAAATATTGTCTTGTTGAATACAGTGATAGGACCTATGTGAAAAATCACATGGGTGAAGGGTTCATGATTTAGGCACACAACAGGCGATACCAGTGACACCCGCAATTGTAAGGGGTTGCGCTCCAAAGATCGAGAACATAAATGCGGCCATGAAAGACGACAATAACACCTCGGCCACGCCATATTTGGCGGTCGTTTCTATTAAGTCTAAAGAGAATGCAATTCCTGGAAGTACACTACATGTCACTCGTTTAAAAAAACGCACTAAACAATTTAAAATGATGCTTACTTTGCGAAGAAAATGAGGGCAGTGGCTGGGATAACTCGGTAATTCCATGCGTCCTTCCAGTCGCTGACATACCACGGTGCGCGGGCGCGAATGTCGGATACGATACCTGACCCAAGTGATCTGAACAAGAGGAAAACTCTGCGGAGCCAAGGAGATAATTGGCGAGGGGGTTTTTCGTGAGAAGGCATGTTGAGAGGAGTCGAAAATCGATGGGGAAGAAGACCCTCCAACATAAAGCATTAAAATAGATCCATACGTGTACGTAGTAGGTCGAGTTCACGGATAAATCTTACGAGTTCTCCAATTTGATCGTCGGCAAGCTTATCGGCACCCATTTGAGGGCGGCTCCACTTGTCAGTAATGTTTACATCGTGCCACTCTATTTTGTCAAAAAAGTATTAATATCTCATTGCCTGCAAAGTTTCTACAAGTACATACCTCTCGGCAGAGGCGGCAAAAAGAGCTTCATGCGGTGGTTAGTGCGATTGTTCAGCGAGAACGTCCAGAATCTGCTACTTTGCGGAGAAAACGTATTAATACAAACCCTGCTACCAAACTGGTGACAAAATGCATCATTTAATTCCCAACGATATATTGGCTATTCCACAATTTGGAAGCTCTGGGCGATTGCTGTTGCTCTACATGCGAAGGAGACCTATATGCAGCACCTTCACGCATATCGGCTTGCGTCTCATCTAAGGTGTTTTCAATCAATGAGGTGGGGCAGAGTGCGTGTAGCGTGTGGCTGAACGGATTAACTTTGAACAGTTACGACGGTCAAAAGGAGCAAGTGAAACGTAAGTGCACCCGTCATCTCTGAGTTTCCATTCATGTGATCGAAGTCATTACAGATCCCACAAGGCTTGGTTATAACCACTTGTACGCCACCATGGGCCGCAATATCCAAGTCTCGAAGTCAGCATTCACCATGTCTATTATGGTCAAGGCAAGTTTCCCCATCTGGTTCAGCACATCTCGGACCACAGATGAATCGGTCCTCACACCGGCATGTAGGTAAACTAAAGTTAGAGGATGGGACAGTGTCGTCCTTCAAGCCTGAGAGACTGCCTCGGAAAGCTTGGCAGGATGTGCGGCGGAAAGGACGATTTGACAAATGTTTTGAGGGCTAATGTAACGTAAGAACTGTTTCCAAGAGAGCGTATAATAGCTCACCTTTGTCGCGTGCGGCAGCGAGGCCAAGGGTACTGCGGACGCGATGGATGTTTTGTTCACTAATGCACAATTCGGTATGTTACCTATATACCCTTATCATGCAAAATACGTACAGATAAAGTACCTAGATGTATACTTACGTGTCTTCTAGGTACCATAAAGTGCCAGTTTGTTATACAATACTAGGAGCATGTATAATTACGTGTCTTCTCAGTCATCTGTGTTGGGGTGTCAACAGGTTATGGGCTGCTGTTGAGCACACCACTTGAAACATTTTGCCCCTATTGGAACTCAATTCGATTTTTGTAACAATGCTGATTATGTTGAATTCTCTGGTTTTGGCATCACCTTCCATTGATCTCTCTGCCTGCCTGCATGCCTTGTCTCGTCCCATTTTGAGAATCGCTGTGATGTAAATGCAGATGATAGATGTAAAATGCTAGTTCGTTGATGCAATCATAATTGCAAGTTCGGCGGACCAACCTGGACGAAAAGTCGTCTTGCTACTCTCAACCTGGAATCCCGTCTTTTGCCTTCATCGAGCCCCCCTCACAACGTTTGTGGTTACAAGTTAGTATACAAATTTGTTATTTTGTTCTTTGATCTTCCAAGAAATTGGGCAAAAACCTTAGGGTTTTTGGCCTCCACGAAAGACGAGGCGACGCTTGTGAGCATGTACTGTCCTCGCGACTAGCATACAAATGCCTGTTGATATGAGAGACAAGGGTTATCCACGATTCCCCTGTTCTAGGAGGCCACGACGCATCGCGGGTTGCTTGTTTGCGATACCCCTTCACTAGCAGTCGTTCTCCTGAAAATTACTGCTCACCAAATTATTCCCTGAATGCGAGAGTGAGCCTTATAAACGATTCATGCAATGTTGGTATAAGCTTGATGATATGGCGCCAAGATTTGCTCGTGCTTAGATAGTGTAGCGGTTTGGGTTCCTGCTATGGAATGACTTGGCAGTATCAGAGACCACTTCTACTTTGCCTAACGGGTCACCGGACTGTAACGACCTTCGTTCTAATTGGAGGTTCCATTTTAGGCAAAACTTTACAGAACTGATTACGGTAATAGCCGATAGCTATACTCACAAAGTTGGTTCATCATGGGGCTTCCGTCCTTCATGGCAGGAAAATCCCTTCTCGAACGTTTGAGGTTCTATTTCGCTCTCTCGGGTGGTTTATATGCCGTACTTATCGCTCTGTTGATGGTCCCATTCTTCCAATCTCAGTATGTCAATTTCCCCCGAGATCGACAAAGCAAGCTTGAGTGACCATGACGTGGACCAGCGCGCTCTACTTGAATGCAATTCATCTTCCTTTCTTCGCTAAGTTTGAAGTACCAGAGAGGTATGGCCTTGCCCGTGAGTATGTCATGACGAACCCGCACCCCGTAATTCATAAATGACCAGCAAACAAAACTCTGAATTTTTACATTCAGACACCTGATAACGAAACTCTTGGAGCCTGGTTTGTTTTATCAGACCAGTACTACCAATCACTCTCTAAGATACCCACGGAACTCGATTCTCATGTACCTTTAGCTATCAAGTACCATCCAACCATTCTCTTTCTCCACGGTAACGCAGCTACACGGGCAGCTAGTGCACGAGTTCTACATTACGAAGCTTATTCATCCCGCCTCGGTACCAACGTCCTTGCCATTGACTACCGTGGTTTTGCCGACAGCACAGGCACTCCAAGCGAGCAGGGCCTAGTGACGGACGCACGTGCAGCTTGGGACTGGCTACAAGAGCTAGGAGCAAAAGAGGATGATATCCTCATCATTGGGCATAGTTTAGGAACTGGCGTCGCTTCTCAACTTGTAGCTCAGCTGTATGATGAGGGCCTCAAACCTCGTGGTGTAGTGTTGCTTTCGGTATGTCAGTCCTTTCGGTAAGATGCTAAAAAAGCGACTCATACGAACTAATAGCCCTTTTCAAGTATTCAAGAGGTCATAAAGACGTACCAATTTTTTGGCCTGGTACCTCTTTTGAAGCCCCTGACTATCGTTCCCTATATACCTGGTGAGCAAATGATTTCTCAATTGTAAATGCCACGACTTATTAGGTTAAAGACCTGATTACCCGGGCAGTCATCCATAAATTTGATAGTCTCGCGACTGTTCCGGTTAGTGCGATCTTGTTCCCAACGTTTCTCGATTTTTGTGATAAAGCGAGAAAATCCAGAGAATCAAGGGTCCTGTCCTGATCTCCCATGCTGAAGATGATTGGGATATACCATACACTCACTCACGTGTCCTTTTTGACGCTTTTTTGAAACCATTTCTCCCTCTTGTAGGTATACCCAACGGATTGGAGCTTACGCAGGATTCGTGGGAGACATTCTTGGCTCAGCGCGAAGTCTGGACTAGGAAACGTGCCGAAATTATCCGAACAACGGAATTGCAAAACTTTGGTACTGTTGAAGAATTTAAAGCGGAGGGACGTAAAGTAGTATTTTTGAAGACTCTAGCCGGAGGACACGATTACTTGGGGATTCAAGAGGGTGTGCAAGATTTGATTCGAACAGTATTCAATATCCGACGATCATCCTAATTCGTGGCGCCACCTAACAAAGTCAATGCCTTCGTATTTTCTCAGAAAGCGATATTCTAATCATTTCAACAGCTATAGATCTTACATATATATGGACTATAAACTTACTAGAGACCCAAATGTTTTCGTATTCTCGTTGAGACCCTCAAGGCAAGCAAGCTAGAGGCTCGTGGAACTGAGTTGTCATTCTTCACGTGACCACGCCACTGAGACTTTCCACAAGCTTAGCGATAGTATTCAACCTCTTAGACTCGCCCATCCACTTGTAATGGTTGACCATCGCCCTTTGGCCGATGTCTCGTACAAGACTCAAGTCACGCTCAAGAGATCGCCTTCTGCATCTTACGTCTATCCGGTCAAGTCCCTTCTAGCCGGCCACATTCAACCCGCTGAGGATCAGACGTCGCAGCTTTCTGACGACGTCTCGGGCACACAGCTTCCCTACGATAAAGCTTTATTGGCCAAAGCGTGCCCACTTGTATCGACACACGAATCTTTGCCGTACAACGAGCTGGATACAAGTTTTAGGAGCTCAGAGTCGGATAGGGACACTCACAACTATATGAGGCAACATTCGACTCACAATTACGAGTTAAGTCCCGTAGCTAATGGTAGCCTTGAACGGAAAATTAGTTCTAGGTCATATCATTTCGACCGAAGCTTGTCTCCCAACGTCCGTCACTATTCTGCCGAGGACCACGATACCTCTCCATTGCCACCTCGCACGCTCTCAAACCATTCTAGGAGTAGTTTTACTTTGGTTCCTCATACTACAGAGCTGCCTTTCCATCACGAAGAGACTCACAGCTCCAATTCTGAAGCGATTGAACCGTCGGACTCTGGTTTCCTGGAAATTTCGACGGAAAAGGTTCCTCCACTGAATCCTACTGATTTTGTGTGCCTCCCACCAGTGCCTATACCCCTTTCTGTAAACACTAGTCTGCCTCACTCGCCATCTCTGTTGCCGACATCTAGGGAAGCATCGTCATCCTCTGGATCTCTCAAGAACTCGGAGTATATCGGCGGCGGCGCTACGTCTGAATTGGAAGAACACGTTAGTTCCCGTTTCGAACACAGAGAAGATGGGAATGGGAATCATGTTATTGTTTGTCGTGATGATGTTTTGCAGAGGTGTGAAGATGAGGTGCGCCCTTCGAGCACTCGTCCAACACTATCATTTACATATGTATAGCCCATCTGCACACCAGGTTCAGTTCAGGC
>QGOA01007510.1:0-18798 GCA_003313075.1 Termitomyces sp. MG16
GCTCATGGTCATATTAACCAGGAATGGGCCAAGGACGTGCGTTGGCTGGTCCCTACAACGGACAAGACAACTACGGCTATAAAAAGGCAGCAGTATGCAAAGGGCGAACCTGTGGTAAAATCTCAGACACGTTCGAAACCCCATACTTCCGTATCAAAGACAATATCCAAGATGACGCCGAGCATAATGACCAGTATGACCGCTTTACTCGAAGAGGACGAGCTTCTTGATACCCCCACGCCAGATCATCCTCGTAGCAATGTCCTCATTTCTCCACCTAGACCAGGGAGAAGTCGTGTGACCTCTAATCCCAACCATGCCCGCGCCTCCATGAAAAAGAGCAGCGTATCAACTCGTAACACAATACAGCGGCGTCGTTCACGCTCGCTTGAGCACGCCTCTCATATTTCGTCGTCCTCTCGCCACACATCCACTTCCGCCTCCACTTCTTCACACGCACCGCCGCCACTCAAGAACTCCAAATACGCTTCCTCTTCTATCGATCCATTTGACCGTAATATCACATCTCTTCCAATTTTCACTGCAGGTGACTTGCCGTCGCAAGGAACACCTGGATACACATCACTAGTTCTACCCCGGGCTCCTGTGCCTCTTTCTCAGACCTCTCAGCACCCGAAAAGCATTCTAAACTTCAAAGATGCTCGTTACGGAGCCGACGTCGACGGTAAGGTTGACTTGACCCGGAGCGGCATTGCACAGACAACTATGGCGAGCGTTGAAGTCGTACGAGGACTCAGTGAGGCCTCATCTAGTCCCTACTCAACTCCGAGCAGAAAGCTTATCGGCTTATTTCGGCGAGCCTCGAACTCCGCGTCGTCTTCGTCTGTACCATCATCAACATTGGAGTCAAGGATCAGGAGCCAAAAAGAGGACAAGAAAGGGAAGGGACCGGAAACTGAAGTCCTGGATCTGCCTTTGGGATTCACGTCCTATCGAAAACCGCCAACGTATGTACCGAGTGGTAGCGTGCTTGTGCAGGTATGGGCTGTCGGAATAGATGGTATTGATTGGCGCTTGGTGTTTGGGGCCAACAATAGCGATGCTGGGTTTTTATCTCATTCCAATTCTTTGGTGACAGCAGCTAAGCCTCGTACGTCGTTGGATACACCGCCAACCACGCCGAAAAGGAGCGTGAGTCTTAAATCGACACTCGGTCGCTTTGGAAGTCAGCGGTCTGCGCCATCTTCTCCAGTGGTGAAACACCCTTCTACGTCTCCAGCTTCGTCGTGCACCCCAGCTGCTGTGATTGGCTATATCCCTGGGAGGAGTTTCATTGGACGGGTTTTAGAGTGTGGGTGGGAAGTCCGGGAAGAGGTTGTTAAGAAGGGAGACTGGGTTATTGGATTATTGGATCTAAGGAAGGTTAGCTGTTCAATTATCTTTCTATGAGAAACAGAAATGTCCGGTCTGTCCCCATTCCTAATGATAGGCTGGCGCTGAGCTGTTTTTTCTTGGCTTTGATGTCCACTCTGGCGCATAGGAATCATCATGATGCTAACACATTTTATATCAGTGTGGAGCTCTTACGGAATTTATCGTTGTCGACCGGCGCCGCGTGCATCGCGCTCCGTATCCTCGTATGCAGCAGGATGGACTGTCGTCCCTATCCAAGACCACTCCGAACGTTCCTAACAGCCAATCATCATCGGTCCTAGACACTGAACCCGGTCCCTCGAACTCCTCGAGATCATCTTCTTCTCAAATTCCATCGTCTCAGAACAATGGGAGAAGCCTTCAGATGCCCCAGGGCCCAAACAACGCTCGGCCATCACCATCGCATGCTCCGCCGCACATGGTGCTCCCTCTGAGCCTCGAAGAACTCGCTCTCCTTCCAGGATGTGGAATTCCAGCCTATCGTGCCGTCCGAACATTTGCATTTGCGTTCTCTGACGTTGCGACGGAAGCCAGTGGTAGTATCAATGTGAAGCGGGTGGCCAGGGACGCGCTGGATGGTACAAGGAGACGACGCGTGTTGGTTTTGAGGGGACATGATGGGGCGGGTGCATTGGCGGTGCAGATGCTTGTGCGTAGAGGGTGGCGAGTATGCGTGCATGTGCCTTTTATGTGTTTGCATGACGAGGATGGGTTGTTTGATGGGGACGTGGATGATACTAGGCGCGACGAACATCGGATGCGGAGGGTCGAGCAGCGTGTGCGTGCTTGGGGAGGCGAGGAGGTAATTTTTGATGATGGAGAAGAGGGGGACGGGGAAGGAGGGGCGGTGGTGAGGATTATTGACAGATTGCGTGAGGATGGTGATATTTTTGATGCCGTGTTGGATACGATTGGTGGCAGGGAGGTGTGGGAGGCGGCTGAACGGCTTTTGAAGGCGGTCAATGTCGGTGGCAAGAAGGACAAGATGAAACACGCAGGACTTGGTATCAAACAATTCACGACCATAGCGGGTGATTTCCCAGGGCGGACGATACCAAGCGCAGGAGATACTTTCAAGGCAGGATTGAGATCGCTCAATCTTGGAAGCAGGACAGACGGGAAGAAATTGGAGGGGAAAGTTGGGTACGCGTGGGTTAGCAATGTTCAAGATGTTGACTGGGAAGGCGAAGATATCAGGGATACTCTTCGCGAGGTACTCCGAATCGTTACTGAGACTGACATCCGACCTTGGGTCGGAGACGGAGGTAGATGGACAGATCAGACTAACATGCATAGGGTGATTCCATTTGAAAAGGCACACGAACTTTTTGTGAGTAGAGGCAAGGGTATTCTTACAAACGGGGGATCTTTTGTCGTTAAGGTTGTCGGATGATTTTCTCATCGTTGGATTATTGACTTCGCTGTTATTATCAGTTTTTGTTTCTTAATCTGCTTCCATATAGGAAGTAGGAAGTACTTGTAGTCTAGTTTGTACATGGGGAACCTGGGTATTTCGTTATTATCAGTTAATAATGTAGTAACAAGACGAAGATAGCAGGAGTAGATGTTACGGGGAGGCTTCGATAGCGACTGAAGGATTGCCAGAGGGAAGTTTGAAGAGTGGAATTGTGCGAAGGTTATCTGGCGCTGGCCCTTGCGCCTCTAGCTGCTTTCGGCCTCGGTCAGTCTGAAGGAACAGAGAGATAAGTGACATAGGCCCAGAAGCAAAAGGAGAGGACGCACAATGCCAGACTTGGCCATTCCTCTTTCAAGACCTTCGAGCAATGTACAAGCTTTGCAGAGGTCATTACTTGACATGTAACCACACCTTTTACATGTTTCTGTGTGTTTAAGTCAGCATACTCCGTGAAGGTGGAGTAGGAAGGAACTTACGTTGGACCCTCTGAGTCGCCTTAACCTCCTCTCGCACTTCAAAAGCCTCTCCAGAGTGAATGATGTCAATTATTGCACTGGGTCGAGCCGCTTCTAATTCCTTAAGGAACACACGTGCGTGTCCTCGATAAGCATCTGGCGAATATATACATTCCGTCGAGAAGTAGTCAAGCTTCTTAAAATATGCATACCTACGGAGAATTAGTAGGACACAATGTATAGCGCAGAAAAAGTAGGGTTACTTACATGACAATCTCCTTTTCATACGCATATTTGAAGGGCTTCGACCGTTTGATCGTATCCTCTCCTTGTGTGCACAACGCCGTACACCGTCCCAATCTCGCAATGTCTCCACGCATGACTATGACCTTTGTCACAAAAAAATGTATATAGACAGAACCAATGTTAAACGCACTGTTCATTAATACCGTTTCTGCAATATCGTCTGCGTTGTGTCCAGTAACGATGTGATCGACATTCAACATCGTAGCACCTCGATCTAGGGCCTGCCGCCTGAAGACGCCACAAAAAGTACAGTTGTTCTTTCTTCCAACTTGAGATACTATGGCGTCCATTGTCCAACCGTACAACTCGTCATAAGAAAGAATCTTCAATGGCATGTCATATTGCTGTTGATTCCGTTTGACCGTCTAGCAGGAGCTCAAGAAATGTCTTTATGACCTACTCGTAAAGGCGCACCTCCAAAGAATCGTCTCTGTATCCGGTGATTCCTTCGTCTATTGAGAGTAGGAACAGCTCTAAGCCGTAATTATATCGTTCGTTCAGCGTCTTCATAACGTGGGCTAATACCGTTGAATCTAGGCAAAGCGTTCAGTAGAATTAAAAGGAAATAGCACGAAGAGAAAACCTTTGCCCCCAGATGCTCCTATCGCTACTCTGTCTCCCGGTTGGAATAACTTAGCCTGGGTGATTGTGTTGTGCACCTCGGTCTCAAACACATAAAAGAAACAGTTCCGGCAGATTTGTTGTCCAGTTTTGGGGCGTTTCAGCATTGCCTTTGCATTCTCGCAGAGAGCACATGTTCTTGGAGCCATTGTCGAAGGAAGTCCAAAAGGTGTCAGAAAAGTAAGATCAATTCTTGATCAAAATCCACGCATATCCATGGCCGGGCCGGATCAAACGCTACTTCACGTATCGAATGAATAGCGTCACCTACAAGACTTATGTTAGTGCAATCTGATTCTGATGTATGCATCGATTTCTTATACACTGTAAGAGTCATTTCGAGACTGAATTTTGCAGGAGTATGTACATGCTCTGAGACAGATCGAGATCACACAATTCCCAACGACATTCAAGCATTTATTAAGAAAGCCTTATTAACAGCTCATGGTATAGGAATCCGGCACGAGGATGTAGTCTCCGGTTCAAGCCAGTATAACGGATGCTCCAAGCAGAGCCACAAATAGAGCACCGACACCAATCACAGTTGTGTGCGCAGCTCCGTTGCCTTTTGAACCACCAGCAGCTTTCGCGGAAATGGTGACATTATTGACAGGGGATCCTCCAGAATTGCAGCCACTGACTACCTCTGTGACGTACGGGTAAGCGGTATTGTCAGAACTTGAAGGAGGGAAAATACCATCTATGACAGACTGGGCGGTCTGGACGTCCAATCCAGCATTTTGAATCGAGACAGCACAGTTGAGGCATTTAGCAAGCCCAGAGATGGTGGAATCCTTGCAGATACAACCGAGGCTCGTGCAACCCTAGAAAACATGCATGAGAATCAACTTATCCTCCAATCTAATGCGGCTTGTATCTGACCGCAACGCTCGTTGTAGTCGTCGAGCAATCACTTTGACATTGTTGTGGGAGAGAATTGGGATTAATTCCAGTTAGTTGGCGTGCATTGATGACTTCTGCAGGTTCTGGACTTGCCAAAACTAAAAGAAATGAAAAGACAGTCCTGCAATAGAATCGACATGGATGGCATACCTTGTGAGGTTAACCAAGCAACAGCAGAAAGCACTGGAAGAAGCACGACCATTGAAATGAGTGGAAGTCCAAGCTTCCAGCGACAAAATAAAGGATAGATAGTTGGCATTTTGGAGTCCAACTTGAGTTATATGAAACATGACCCTGCCTCTACCCTGGCACGGATCGAGAACAAGAAGACACTAAGCAGGGGTCAAGGATACATCCCTATCGAATAACGAGATAACATATGACGACACGTTTCGGTGACAATCAACAGTGAAACTTGTGAAATAATGTATATGTTCTATATTGATAATGCGGCAATGCAGACTACACCCAGATACCATGCGTTCAACGTCTCGGCTCAAAAAGCCGCTATATAGCACAAAGAATCACTGACTGACCAGGCACAAACAGGTACGAAATCAACGAACGACCGACCTGTCAATAATCATTGACGACAAATTGATGGATATTGTTTGTTGACAGTGTAAACAGTCGTTATCTGATCTCTGCTGATCACCCTTATTTATCGCATGACTTTACTTTATCATACCGGGGATTAACGAGGATATATAATACTCTTATTTAGTAGTGGTAGACAGTTTTTTTCAATTGAGGACTTAAATCAGTTCTCACTGCTGGTGCTGGAAGGTATTTCCATTGGAAAAGTGTAAAATAAACTTGTTATACCATTTCAAATATGTCAATTTCGGAAAGCAAACAAAGCAAGGTGCCTTTTCTGTCTGAAATTGGCACTTCAGAAATGGTATAACAGATTTCTTTTACACTTTTGCCAATGGAATCACCTTCCAGTGCCATCTGTCTCTATCAATTGAAGGCTCTAATGTGACAGATGCAAATTGTAGGCTTAGCTAAAGGTAGTCTGAATGGAATTGGACTGGTTTTTTTTATTTGAACCTCACTTCACAGGTACAGTAGGCTTGTTTTACATGCATGCACACTTTTGTAATGTAGCTTATAATTAAAATTGATTTATTTGTAATGTAAATTAAATTCACATTCAAAAAGTATTACTGAAAGCCAAAGTCAACTCTGATTGCTTGTAGGCTTGATACATCTGTTCTCTGGGAACTCCAAGCCATGACAAGTGAATTGCTTGCCCAGCTCCTCTATAACTCCATTCCTTTCATATTCTGCTCTCTTGCACATGGACCTGTGTTTAATCATATAATGTCATATTGATTTGTTGTGCTGCCAGACCTGGGCACCTGGTTCAACATGTTGCTAAACCTGGGTACTCAGGTATTGTCTTTTCCAGTACTTGGTGCACATAGGTGTCTCCTTTTCTAGCTAAACCTTCTGCTGCCACTTGTCTATCCTCTCTCTGCTAATTTCTCTTTGTCCTTTTTCTCATTTTTGTTAGTTTTGTAGGGCCTGAGGTGTTACAAGATGTAGAGCTTCAGTTGAACCAACAGTGAGTTTGTTTTTAAGAAGTGATACTGTAAGAGCAACTGTAAGAGTGACTTCTGGAGGCTGCAGCTAATTACACAACTGGCAGAGGGAAATCTAAAGAGAAGAAGTCTAAGGATTTCTCTGTTGCAGCATGGCACATCAATGCAGTAGCAGTGGCATGGAAATGACTACACAGTACTTCAAACTTACTCCAGGACAAGTTGGAGAGGCTCTGGGAGCCTGTAATAGATTGTCACATGTGTTACCAGTATCACCAACACTATTACCAGATTGTAGAGTATTACATAAGTAACATCTTGTATTCACTCTTAGTACTAGTCAAATCTAATATTGCAATCTGATTCAGTACTGGATGATCCATACAAGAACATTCTAGCTCATAACCATAGGTTACATTTTTTTTAAATCTTCTGTTATTGGCTTTAGACTCTTGGCTCTGTCACCTACTAGGCAACTCATTAAATTTTGCAATTTCTTTGGCATCACATCAAAAAACATGCTTCCATGACTGGCTCACTTGATCTGGAGCTCCATTTCCTAGATACAGATGATCCACCTGTTTCACATGCTGTTAAGATGCTAGTTGCATCTACATATTAGCCCCCACCAAAGTGGGATGACAAGCTACCTTGCAACACTAGCATGAGCTTTGAAATGCCAGGTAGACTGTCTATATCATAGATGATGTCCATTGTGAGGTCTGATAGTAAACCAGGGGAGAGATCTGCAGTCTTGAGATTGTTGCTGCCAATGAGCCAAATGCTCTCACTAATGTATCTGGTAATAGGCTTCTACTCTGCCTTATACTTGAGATACTCAATAACTTTGAGTTCAAAAACGCATACAAATAATTTGATATATTCTGTTGAATTTGCTCAAGGTACATCATGGCTCCTAGCAGCCAGCAACTGTAAATGCTTTACTACTTAAAGCTGCAGATGCTTTCATGTTGATTCTTTGGAGACCAATAGATATCAGTCCAAAACCAGTTGTAACTAGACCAACAAGGTCAAGTGCAACCTCTTACTCTCCTTATCATCAGAGGAGTCCAGTTCAGACTCTAAGTCCAGAACTTTTCTGAGGCCTTCATGCCTCACTTATAGCTGTTTGCCACCTCTTTCATACAACTCCTAGTCCTTAGGCACCAACAGCGCCCTCTTCATCTGTACAACTTTGTTGTCCTCACTACTGACCCATATTGCTAGTTCTTGTTGCTGCTAATATGTCATAGACAACAACTGTTCTGTTCTAGTGGTATTGTCTGCCACAAACTCCTAGTGCTGCTCAGTTAGAGCAGTTCAGAATGGGGTGCTGTACACAAAAGCACTGCCTTGCACCAGTTCCAAATACTGAGTGAGATCTGGTTGACCTTTGAACTAAGCTGATGAGCTCTTGTGCAATACTGGGTACATCCACAAAGGCATCTGGCTTGCTAGCAGCGACACTCCTGAGACCATGGATTTCTGCCCTGGTTTACCACTGGGCCTCACTATAGATATCATCTGTAACATGAACAGTCTACCTGGCATTCCAAAGCTCACACTGGTATTGCAAGGTAACTTTTTCATCCTGCTTTGGTAGGGGCTGATATGTAGATGCAGCTGGCATCTTCACAGCTTGTAAGACAGGTGGATCACCTGTATCTGTGAAAGAGAGTGTAAGGGTGACCTCTAGAGGCTGTGGTTCAGTCACACAGCTGGCAGAGGGAGATCCAAAGAGAACAAGTCTAAAGATTCCCTATGCCAGGTTGTACACTTCTGGGGCTTCTGAAGCATGGGAAACAACTGTACAGTACAACAAAACCTTCAAAACTTGAAAATTGACTAACCAAACAACTGTGCAAACAAGGCAGGAAAACTCTGGACTTTGGAAGTTAGAAAGGCAAACTCTAGCTTATATAAGCAGTCTAGAAGCAGTGCTGAAGGGCCCACACTTGTCTGAATGGTAGCTAAAGAACCAGAGAACCTCAAAGGCTGAGAATAGTACTAACAGATAGTGTTGAGAGAACAGAAACAGCAAAATGAGAGAATGATAGAAGAAACAAAGAAATGAATGAAAGGAGAGTGAAGAAATAAGGAGTGAAAGAAGGAAGAAATGAGGAGTCCCCTGACATCACCCCTTCTCTAGAGTGTGGCGTCTCAATGTGCTGGATAGAAGTAGTTCTGGATGGCCTAGTCTACCTTGGAAAGAGAATAGAGGCCTCTGATTGTCTGGAGAGCATTGGGATGCTGTTGATAGAATTCCCAGACCAAGGCAGGGACATGGACATTCTCTTGTGGCTCCCAGGAGATGTCCTCAATTTCATAGCCCTTCTACTTGATCTTGAACTGAAGCTTGTTCCTAAAGAGTCAGCTGTCTAATATGCCACTTCATACTCTTCTTGGTTGTCTACCAGAACTGGAGGTGGAGGTGGCTGTAGACGTCAACCTGGGATTGGTGTAATGGAGTCATCCGTGTTATTAGCGTCAACGACGCTATAATCATTTAATAGAGTATTACATAAGACAACATCTTGTTTTCACTCTAAATACTAGTCAAATCCGATACTGCAGTCTGATTTAGCACTTGTGTGATACACACAAGATAGTTCTAACTCGTAACTCAGGTTACATTTTTTTTAAATCTTCTGCTATCGGCTTTAACTCTAGGCTTGTTACCGACTAGGCAACTATCATCAAAACCTCTCGATTTACTGTTGGCATCACGTTGAAAACGTGCTTCCATGACTGGCTCTCTTGATCCAGATCCTCTGTTCCCAGCGGCAGACACAGGTGACCTACCTGTGCTTCAAGCTGTGAAGACGCAATCTGCATCAGCATACCAACCTCCACCAAAGCGGGACAAAAAGATTCCTTGCGATGTCAGCGCGAGCTTTGGAATGCCTGGTGGGCTATCCGTATCATGGATGATGTCCATTGTATGACCTGGTGGTAAACCAGGAGAGAGATCCGCGGTCTCAGGAGTGTCGCTGCCAGCAAGCCAAATGCCTTCATTGATGTATCCGGTATTGCCCGAGAGCTCGTCAGCTCATTCTGAAGGTCAACCGGATATTACCCAGTACTCAGAAATGGTACAAGGTAGCGCATTTGCGCATAGTACTCCATTCCGGACTGCACCTACTGAACAGCTTTTGAAATATGTGGCCGATGCGGCTACTGAACTGGGACCGTCGTCACTGACGACACAAGGACAGGCGCAAGGACCAGCAATAGTGGTCAGTAGGGAGGACAACAATGGGGTAAGGTTGGAAAAGGCGTCGACAGCGCCTGGAATTCCAGAGTTGCACAGACGGGCCAGCAAACAGCCGCAAGTGAGGCATGACAGCCTCAGGTGAGTTATGGACTTAGAGTCCGAGCTGGAATCCTCAGATGATGAGAAAAGCAAAAGGTAGCATTCGACCTTGTCGATCCAGTTACAGCTGGTGTTAGACCGATATCCGTCGGTCGCGAAGGAATTGATGCGAAAGCATCTGCAGCTTTATGTAGTAAAGCACTTACAGTTGCTGGCTGCTAGGAGCCACGATGTACCCCATGCAGATTCGAATGAATATATCGAATTGTTTGTGCGTATCTTCAAACTCGAAGTGGTTGAATACCTTAAGCGCAAAGCGGCGCGAGGGTCAGCAGTCTCAACGGTTACGCCAGCCGACTCAGTAGAATGTGAGATGAGTGTGCGCTGACGAGCACCATTAATCGCGGACGTGATGGAATTGCTCAATGCGCCTCGTCAGGCTAATGAGTCTCAGCAAGACTACGTTCGGTGTCAGAACACCGCAAACCGTCAACGCATTGTTAGCGGAGTGCCTCAGCAGGCATTGTCTGAGGTGGAGACTGTGATGACGACTCTGGCAGAGCCAGAGGCAATACTTGCAGTGCAGGAGGTTAAGACACCTCAAAAGCAAGTTATTATCAAGGAAGAGGTGGACGAAGTCCACATTCTAGATGAACGATGATGACGCCCAAAGTTTGGTCAGTAACAAATATAGGTATAGTGTTACCGTACCAATTGGTTGCGTTGGGCGCGCTAAAAAGTGTTGGGGGAGTTCCGGGCAGGTCCCAGAGAACGCGTCTGTGAAAAAAGGGAAAAAGTCGGTAACGGGTGTCGAGTCGGTAACGGGTGTCGGCAAGTGTAAAGCGCTAAGGTAAAGCGCCTATGAAAGATGCGGTAAGTGAACACGGTAAGGATAGCGGCAAGAACACGGTAAGCTTAGCGAGGTCTAAGCGTCGTAGATGCCTGCCGTAGCTGCAAGGCGCGAAGAGGTCGAAGGTTGGCGAGAGTCTGCAACTGCCGATGAGTTCGACGTTGCCGACCGTAAATGAGATCTTGAGCGTAAGGGATACTGACGAGAGAGGAGTAGGAAACTCTGGTCTATTCTGCTTCTTATTGTACAAGTCGGTAAGTACTTTTATACTACAAAGAGTTCGCCGTCGCCAGTGGCCAAAGAGCGGTAAACTAGAAAATTTTACAAGGGGTAGCTCCAACTGTTTCCGATCCCTGCCGTCCATTCAAGACCCTTAGCGGCGCCAGGCGGCAGATCGCGACGCTAAACCATCAATCCATCCTTCTTTTGTCTATCAACATACCTAAGCAGTGTCAGACGCCAAATCGGTGGCGCTAAGCAATGTCAGCCGCCAAGGTCAAACGCCAAGCTGTCTGTTGGTGTTTGACAGATCATCAATCTTCTCGCTAAGCGCTGTCGTCAGTGACTGATGCCATCTGTCAGTTGTCATTCCTGCTGCCGTCGGCGCTATCATTGATCGGATCTGCTTCTTGCCGTGTCCGGCCGTCGGGAATGGCTTAAAATAGGTAAAACGCGTGCGCCAAGATCGGAACGAGTGCGGCAAGGTTTCCGGAACCGGTGCCGAGCCTGCCGTTGATGCACCTAACCTGTATAGGGTCCTATCAACGAACACGACCACAACCCGTAGTGCGACGCATCCACCTAGTGGACAACTGGAATGAACACGTTAACTACCAGAGAATACGCAACCAGGACTTGCGTGATCATGGCGAGTCATTGATTGACGACCAGGGGGTAGCCTTTGAAGGGCATGAGGGAGTAATGCCTGTCGATGACATGCGGTGACAATTCGTGGCTCGGACTGCTGAACTGGACAGAGATCCGGGTGGTAGTGATGATAGTAGTGGTCACTACGAATGGAGGGAGCCAAGTCGTTGCAATAACGACGGTGAAGGTCATGATCACAAAAATAACGATTGAGACAATAATAATCGTTGTGATAGTGGCAGGCAGGCTGGTGAATTACCAGCAGAGCAATAAGTGAGGCAACAGCCCACCCCATGGCCAAAAAGAGCGGCCAATGAGCACCTGTTTTGCAGCCCCTGGGCATTTTCGATGCCCGCACCTCATGAATTGCGTGAAACTATGCCAGGAATGAATGAAGCGGTCAGGATCCATATGGATCATATGCATGACCATCTCACTCGTCTGGTAGATGACTCCCTTGGAGTCAGGTTTAAATTTCCTGCTGGAGTAAGCCCCCGTAAGTCCGATGGTAAGCACATCCATGCGTACGCCAGAGGACATAGGTTCTCTCAACTGGAGGACTGGGCCATGGACATGTGCTACCACCTCGCAGCCTGCTGCTATGGTGGAGACGACATGGACCAGGAGAGGATATTCGTGCTACACAAATTTATGGAGGGAGAGGCTCGGAATTGGTTCCGTCGCCATGTTCTCCACATTAATCGCGACAAACTGCATTGGACATTTAAAGAAGTCCTGATAGGACTGTACAATTGTTTCGTCAACACTGCTACGATGCAGGAAGCCCGTGATGCCTTTAGAAAGGCAGTGCATGACACTAAGACTGGTGTCCAGACCTTTTATGATGACCTGGTGGGTCATGCACAGAATATGGCCGTCTATCCAGACAAATACACTATTCATGAGACATTCCTGGATGGAATACCTGCAGACATGAGGAGAGCGTTGATATGCGACAATAATTTGTCTCTGGAGGTTAATACTGTGACCGAATTCTTGGCGTATGCCATCCGTTATGAGCAGTTGACATGGACAGCGAACTATTATGAGCAGCGGAGTTCCCGCCGAGGAACTGTGAACCATTAGGCAGTGAAGGTGGGAACCTTCTTGGCCAAATGGACGGAGATGGAGAACAAGCGCAATCTGTGATTTGTTGTTTGTAAGACAATCTCTGGAGGCCAACGGCCTCGATCGAAGCCTGCTGGACAATTGCCAGCGAAGGATAGTCGACCCTTTTTGGGTCAGAATCAAGTAGCACCAAGAGGAGTGGTGGTGCCCGCAGCGCGTATGGTGGGCAAAACCGCTGGGGTTCCAGGAGCGGCCCAGAGAAGGCCTGCCGGGGATCCCTCAGCATGCTACAATTGTGGCAGGAGCAAACATTTCGCTAAGGAGTGTCCCGCCCCTCCTAAGGCACACATCCGAGTGGCCCATACGGCTGCAGCACCAAGCGATGTCGTCAGTGACGATGAGGACGATGAGATCGTCGACGAAACAGAGGAGGAGCCGCAAGTAGAGGCTGACAGGTCAGAAGTAGATGACGCTGAGAGCGTCCAGATTGATGGTGACAAATATGTTGCAGTGGATGTATACGACAGCGACTATTATGCTCGTGAGGACGAGGAAGAACACCTGTTTGCACTGACTGAGTGCCGTGAAGATCAGCGCATATGAATGAGACGTGTAACCCTGCAGAAGGCAACGAATAAGTTGCAGCAGCCACGCTATACTCCCAAAGAGAAGGAGTGCCTGGTCACATATGTTGATGTCAATGGACATCCGGCATGGACGTTGTGGGACTCGGGGAGTACCACTACGGGCATTATGCCCCAGTTTGCTCACGTCAATGCGATTCGTGTTCATGAACTGGAGGAGCCATTGATGCTCCAACTGGGAACTGTCAGGAGTCGCGCTATGGTACAGTTTGGCGTGGAAGTGAGAATGAAGACGGCAGAGACGTCGACGAAAGAATATGTGGATATAGCGAATTTTGATTGCTACGACATGATTATCGGTACGCCGTTCATGCGTAAGAACAAGGTGTCGCTGGATTTCATGAACAACATGGTCATTGTGAATGGTACGCCTTTGAAGGCAGAGAAAGTGGTGTTGAACGACACAGATGGTCGTTTGAGGTGCTATTGCGCAACTGAAAAGCGGCGTGATGAACGCAACTGACTAGATGGTCGCAGGAGAGCAACTGTACAGGAGGTGGAGGACAAACAGGCCCCACCAAAAAGCCTGCCGGCAGACTCGCCCGCTATACTGATGTCTGAGGAAGAGTTTCAAGGAACTCTGAAGAAGGGGAAGCACCTGGATGTGATTGGGTGTACCAATGGAAAGCCTAAACAGGCTGTACAGTGCAAGAATGAGCGTAGTAAACGCATGGTGGAGTCGCTGGAATGCCAGCCGACTAGCTCTCGAGTGAAGGTTGAGGATCTTGTCAAGGACGAGGTATACAGTACGATGGGAACTGTGGGTAGCACTAGGTCGCTAATGGACCAACCAGTGCCTCGGCCAGGAGTGCAATGGGCGTATGACCCACGAATGCCACAGGAGTGGAATGAGTTGGTAGTGTCAATGGTGACGCAGGCTATGGGAAGGGTGCAGGCCAGATGGGAGAAGTGTACCGTCACGCACGAGAGGACGAGATTTCCGAAACATCGGATATCGTATTTGACGGACTCTCGCTGAAAGCGAGAAGCGTGCAGTCGTCAGCAAATACGACAAGGAAACAACCGGTTGTAAGGTTGAATCCGGGAGATCTCACAGAGGAGCACGTACATGCCTTATGGGAGCGATTTGAACCAAAGGTTCAACCACGTTGATGACGCCCAAATCAAGCTGGACGCTGCATGGACTATCACTAGTGCAGCTACTTAGCCGATATAGCTTTGGGCGTGCTAAGTGTGTGAGAGAGTCCTGGACAGGTCCCAGAGAACACACGGTAGGCAAGAGGTTGGTGGCAAGGAAAGTGGGTAATTGGAGGCACTTGCGTATGGCTCCAAAACGTGGCTACAGGGCGCTAAAAGTTGCTAAGGGGGAGCGCTAAGAGCGTGGGAAAGTCGCTAAGAAAGGCGCTAAGAGGTGCGGGAAAGGGTCGCTAAGAGGCGCTAAGTGTTAGCACCTAGAACGTATTAATAAAAGGATGAGATTGCTTAGCAGATCTAAGCACGAAAGCCAAGCCGTAGTTGCAAGGCGCTAGAGAGAGAGAGATATAGAAAACTAGAGCAGAGTTCCCTTGCTTGACACGGTCAACAAGAGGTAGTCTGTTGCGTATGGAGACCAAAATGTTGGGATACGATCTCTACTGCCAAATTGATTCGCTCTGCTACTAACAAAAAGTAGGTATTTATAGTAAAGAAAGTTAGCCGACGCTAAGAGGTTAAGCGCCGCTAGAAGGTGGTGAACTGATAAAAATGTAAGTAAATGCGGTGAATTGAATTGTATAGTAAAAAGGTCCATAATGATGCTGTCACGGAAATACTTCATCATTTCCCCTTGCAAGTGCTGCCACTGGCTAAGAGCATTATGCCAGATTGACTGATGCCAAGTGTCTGTGTAAATGTATAGCCTTGAAGTGCAAGTGGCAAGGTGCAGCAAGGTGTCAATAGTGGTGCGAAGAATAAGTGGTGCCATAAAAAGTGGTCTGAGAGTAATTGGAGTCTGTAGCTGTGAGTTATTAGTGTAAAAATATGAGAAAAATAGCACTGGAAGCACTAAAGCATGGCGCTTCTGGTGGTACTAATGGGCCAATGTGAGGTGTGGGTATTGGTGCTATTGGTAGCCAGCCACGATGCAGGCTCATCAGCGTATAGCACGCGTAGCCAAAGGAAAAGGTAAGGCTGTGAGCCTTACAGAGGAGGATATTCCTCAATTGCGCCAGCAATGGCAACTGGAGTTTGCTGATATCGTCAATGGAACAAAGGAAGAGCTTCCTCCGTGGCGGGAGGTTAATCATGAGATTAACCTCATTGACAATAACAAGTAGTACAAGTATCATTTGCTTCACTGCCTGCGAGCACTACAGGATCAACTTCGTGAAAAGACAAATAGATACATAAATGCAAAGTGGTGGGAACCACGACCAGCGGTGCAAGCTGCACCATTACTTTGTATTCCCAAGAAGGATGGAACGTTAAGGACTGCATTGGATGCGTGACAGCGCAATGATAATACAGTCAAGGATGTGACACCTCTTCCAGATCAGGAAGTAATACAAGAAGATGTCGCGACAGCAAAGTATAGGTCGAAAATTGACCTCACAGACGTGTACAAACAGGTTCGCATATGCGAAGAGGATATACTGAAGACGTTGTTCTTGTCCCTGATGGGGACGTTTGTGAGTAACATCATGCAGATTGGTGATTGTAATGCACTGGTGACATTTCAGAGGTTAATGACCTCAATCTTCCGAGATGTAATCGGGAAGTTTATGCATGTCTATTTAGACGATATATTCATATTTTCTGACACCATTGAGGAGCATGAGCAGCACCTACAAGTCGTATTTGAATGGCTACGAAAGGCCAGTCTCTATCTCAAATGGAAGAAGTGTGAGTTGTACGCAACGAGTATAGATTGTCTCGGTCACGTCATTGACGAGAAGGGCATTCACCTGGATACGGATAAGCTTGACCAAATCCGAGAGTGGCATACTCCACGCACATATAATGATATCCAACGATTTGTCGGACTTGTGAACTATATTGGCAACTTCTTGCCAGACATCACCGCATACACAGGGCCACTTATGGCCATGACCCAGAATGGGTCCCCTTTTCACTGGAGACCGCTGCATCAGCGGTGTTTTGAGATGATTAAGTGCATATGCGCAAAAACGCCAGTCATCTGGCCAGTTGATCCACGCATCGACGAGCCCATCTGGCTCATATGCGATGCGTCGAAGACTGGGGTTGGGGCCATGTTTGGCCAAAGTAAAACGTGGCAGACTTGCTGACTAGCGGGATTTATGTCCCGTAAATTCACTGCTGCTCAGCAGAATTATGCTGTACACGAGTTAGAAACACTCGCTATCCTAGAAGCCCTCCTAAAATGGGAGGATAAACTGATGGGATATAAGATCCACGTCATTACGGATCACAAAGCACTAGAGTTCTTCAAGACTAAGGTGCACCTATCTCCGCAACAACGTCGCTGAATTGACTACATGTCACGGTATCAGTTCGACATCACCTATGTAAAAGGTGAATTGAACAAAGTCGTGGATTGCCTGTCTCGATATTTCGAGAGTGATACTCGAGATGACGTCCATGACGTGCATGACTATGTCCAGGCGGACAAACATATTGACCCAGAGGGCAAAGATTTGCCTCTGCATTGGTTCCACGAAATCAGGGAACATAGGGTCGAGCTACGGGCCATGCGAGTGCAGAAAACACATCGCAGTAAGCGACTGCACGAACAGCAAGAGACTCGCGATATCAAAGCCCAGGTGCTAGTGGATCATGAGGCCCCTCAGCCAAGTGAAGAGACGAGGCAAGGGGTGCCTACAAGAGGTACTGATATGACGCTCCAGCAAGCGCTAGAGTCACAGAACCATACGCCTGCACTGACCGACTTAGGCAATGTGCAATTCCGCACACGCATCCAGCAAGAATACAAGGATGATAATCTCTTCTTAGAGATTACAATATCCAAGCGCATCCATGCTTCAAGGTGGAGCAGCAGCTCGTCTACCTTACCAGACCCATGGGGTCCAAAGTCATCTGCATTCCCTGGGAAAGGTCGCTGATTACGACTATCCTGGACCAGGCCCATAGAGTAGTGGGCCACTTCGGAACTCAGAAAATGCTGGACTATGTGCGATGCTGGTACTGGTGGCTGCAAATGGCCAAAGAGACGAGCTAATTTTGCTCGACATGCGAGCTATGTCAACAGTTGAAAGTATCGACTTTGAAGCCACCGGGAAAGCTTCATTCGCTACCCATACTGGTCAAACCCTGGGATTTGATCAGGATGGACTTTATAGGTCCGTTCCCTGAGTCGAAGGGTTTTAACTACCTTTGGGTAGTGATCTGCAGAATGACCAGTATGGTCCATCTCATTCCGGTGAGAACCACCATGACAGTGTCGGACTTGTCGTGGATCTATCTCAAGGAAATAGTGCATCTCCATGGATTGCCAAGCTCAATCGTAAGCGATTGAGATGCTAAATTCACTTCCAAATGGTGGAAGGAGCTGCACAAACTGCTAGGAGCAAAGTTGCTCATGTCGACATCATTCTATCCACAAACAGATGGTCAAACTGAATGTGCAAATAGAAATATCGCACAAATATTGCGAGCATTCGTACGTCCTGATCAGAAGGACTGGGTGGATAGATGTCCCCTCGTGGAATTCGCGATAAACGCGAGCATATCAGAAACTACAGGGTATTCACCCTTTGAACTCAACAATGGCTACATGCTATCCATGATTCGTGAGCTTCGTATGGACGAAGTGATTCATGTGGGAGTAAAGCAGTTTGTGCGCAATGCACTAGGGAACTTGGCAGATGCCCATGATGCAATTATAGAATCGCATGTATGGCAGACCAAACATGCAAATAATCACAGACGTGATGAACCGGACATCGAGAAAGGGAACCTAGTGTACCTTTCTACAAAGAACTTGAATCTGCTGAAAGGCAGAGCGAATAAGTTGTGTCCGAAGTGGATTGGACTATATAAGGTCCTTGAGGCGGAGCCGAGCACGTCTAACTATGTGCCGGAACTACCCCATGCGCTGCAAGCGCGCAGGATAGTTCCCAAGTTTCATGTGTCGCTATTGCGACCGTATATGGCCAGTAGTGATGCGCTCTTTCCTAATCGCGCAACTCTGGAGCCGTATGACTTTGGAACTGGCAATGACCAGGAGTGGTTTGTAGATGACCTCATAGGTCATCGGTGGACAAAAGGAAGCCTCAAATTCGAGGTAAGGTGGAGCTTAGGTGATACTACCTGGGAACCACTAGTGAACTGCAAAGACCTTGCAGCGATGGACAGGTATCTAGAGTTGCAGGGTGTGAAACACCCTCAACAGCTAGCAAAACACGCGTAACGCGCTGATAGGACCCCATATAGGTTAGGCGCATCAACGGCAGGCTCGGCACCGGCTCCGGAAAC
>QGOA01007520.1:0-15756 GCA_003313075.1 Termitomyces sp. MG16
AGGCACTATTAGCCGCAACCAAGCTCTCATGAACAGGACCCCCGCGCTCACTGAATTCCACCAGCCGACTCCTCCTGCTGGTTCTGACGCTCACCGGTACGTCTTAACAACAACATCGTACTTTTCCTTCTGATCCTTTTGCTTTATGATAGATATATCTTTCTCATGTTCAATCAGCCTGAATTCTTCAATGCGCAGAGACTTGTCACTTCTACCACGCCTACCAACCTATTCAATATCAGTGAATTTGCGGCCGCTACAGGACTTGGAGATCCAATCGCCGGGACTTTCATGCGCGTCGCTCCTGACCCAACAGCGGTTTGAATTTCAATTCAGAAGCGAAAGAAATCTGACCCTGGACTAATCATGTATTTTTTTTTGGACAATTCATTGCGAATTTCTCTAAGTTTCGTATTCGTTCTGTGGCTGTTTAATCGGACTCTACGATTTTTTAGACTTGCGCCGACACTATACATATAAGTGCAGTGACAAATCTAAGTCAGATGCATCAGGCCGTTAGCTTCTTGCCCTTTTCAATCGTACTATCTCGTCCAGTACTCTGCACCTGGCTTCAGAAATTATATGTCATCAACTCGTTCATTGGGATCATTCCCCTCGGGACTTGCCTTCGGCATGCTGGTACCTATCCTGATGAGAGATCGCGAACTTCGTGCGTTCGTGTACGTACTGGACCGGAGTAAGTCTCCTAATATTAGCATAGGTACATCCACGCACTTCCAGAAAGCCTTCAAGGCCCATATGTATGACGTTGACTTGTGTTCTCCTTGCGGTTGCTTTCGCTGCCGACCAGTCTTTAAAGGGTTTAATAAACACACGGTTTCCGCAGCTTGTTCTCAGGGTTCTTGATCATGAAAGTACGATGTTGCGTACACGACTGCGCACAATGGAACTAGTGACCTGTTTAATAAGGCCTTTCACACACGTCAATATTTTCGGCCGGCCTCATGGTGATTGTTTTCCAAATACATGTTGTGAAACACTGAACAATTGAGTATCTGTTCTAGATTTTCTCATGTCAACTTCAGTTCATCGCACGCATCGTCTTCCTGATTCTGCTCTCATAATGATCTAAACGTCTTTTAAAGCCTACTTCTGTCGGCTTGCACCGAATAAATTCAGCCATGCTTTGCTTCTCTGAACATTCGGACTCGCCCATCAATCCAAATGTACTCAACACCATTCTTTGAGACCTCACCACGCAGGCACCCAGCTGTAGCCCCAAGATAGAATACATCTTGTCTCTGACCAAAGCAAGGCATCACTCTCACTGACAGGTGCCGTCGGCCCACCAACGTTAACATAAACGACATTGGCCCTTCGCTTTCGCCGACTATAAATATCAACACCCCACCCCAGCGCTCCTTGAACACAGATACGGCACCTTCGCATGCGCAAGACGTCCTAACAGTTGGCGGTGCGTGGGGAACTCTCGTAACTAGGATCACTGCGGAGTTCCGCCTCTCTTCTGCTGCGGCGTGCTTCTTGTCAAATTTTTTTTGTCACTTGGGAGTGCTTCTCATGATTATTATTTTTGTCTTGTTCGCCTGCAGGGTTTCAACGCCTAAATACTCATAATTCCACTACGCCGTCTATAAACTTCTGATACGCTGTCCTTTCGGCAAACATATATGAGACCTTGGAGTTTGAATACGTGCGTGCTGAGACTTTTTTGTGTGGTTGTTCCTGAGCAGGTGGTGGCTTGCTCTTGAACACGGAGCATAACACGCAAATGGCTAAATTCGAATTTGTTGAGTGGAATCACTGCGGAACCGCCTTACCATTCCGCAGGTGATGAGGAACAAGGAGCTTCTTTATCTTAGAATCGTCATCGATTTACAGCTGTGCAGAACGCTAGATACATTCATTCAAACTATGTTTTATTTGATTGTGTAAAGGGTTATCCTAGTGAGGAGTGTTTCGATCCAATAGTAATAGGCCATTAACTCGGCTGCAACACTTCCGTAATTTGATCGACTTCAATAGCAAACCAGCGAAGATAGCGTTTAAGCATCGATTTCGAACCAATCAAACTCATCATCCTGGGTATTTGGCTGCTCAGAGGATGTATACTCGCCCTCATGAGCGATGACAATGAAGTCATCGATAGCCTCTACTTCGAAATTAATGCCTTGGACGGCGGGCATGTCATGAGTGTTGACATTCACGGAAACGAACTCGGTGTCTTTGTCGGGAGGCGACAACGCCTTCGTGCGTTTATCACTGGGTATAGCGACCCCAGCCTCGTTAGCCAGAGTTGTAGGTTGGACAAGGCTGGGTGCAGGCTGTGTGGAACCAGCACTGGGATCGAGAGACTCATCGTACATAACCGGAGTCCTCCATTGATTCTTCACCTCCTTCTCGAATTCCTCCAACGCTGCATACGCAAAGTCCTGGCGAGGATATATAAGACGATTGGCAGTGCTTCCCGATCCAGCAGGGAAGGAGGGAAGGCAGTCATGGTCAGAAGGAGAAATCAATGTTCCTCCAACAATAGCAAACTCGTCATCCTGGGTATTTGGCTGCTCAGAAGATGTATACCCGCCCTCACGAGCAATGTCATCGATGGCCTCTGCTTCGACATTAACGCCTTGGACGGCGGGCAAGTGGTGAGTGTTGAGATTCACGGAACACTCGGTGTCTTTGTTAGTAGGCGAAAACGCCTTCGTGGGTGTCTCACTGGGTATAGCGACCCCAGCCTCGTTAGCCAGAGTTGTAGGTTGGACAAGGCTGGGTGCAGGCTGTGCGGAACCAGCACTGAGATCAAGAGACTCATGATACATAATCGGAGTCCTCCGTTGGATCTTCACCTCCTTCTCAAAGTCCTCCAACGCTACATATGCCAAGTCCTGGTGACGATATATTATACGATTGGCAGCGCCTCCCGATTCAGCAGGGAATGATGGAAGGCAGTCATGTTCAGCAGGAGAAGTAAAAATTCCTCCAACAATGGCGCGTGTTTCGTTGGAAAAAAGACAAGGAGTAAGAACATCATCATTGTGTTCAGAAGCCCCGGGTGAAAGCTGGTTTAGGGATACAGTAGGTTTGACTTGTGCTCGAGCACACATGTCCGTTGCAGCAGAGGAGGTCGCGAGAATGTATCATTCTCGTGGTGAACTGGTGGTGTTTATAATGTATGTCCCTTCGAGGTCGCAGGAAGTGAACATCGGAATCAGACCTATATATAAACCCATCAGGAAGGCTGCTTGCTTGATGCAGGTGGCACCTGCGCTCACGAGTAATCGGTCCAATATTGGGCAATATTTACTAGTGTGTATGTGATATAAATTGATGTACGGTAAGTGGATACACACCTCAAGAGGTGTGTCTGTGTCCGAATCCGATCATATCCAGACTAATTTGTGTCACGCGTTCTGCACGTGCACTCTACGCGTCGCGCGGTTCCCTCCAAGATATGTCGTGATGCCTTGAGATCAGCCGACGTAAGTCTGACAGATAAAATTACACAAAAGAAAGACTACTGAGGTAAGATAAATGCCACGTGCACATCTCAGTCCCACCCTGTTAGAAGTCCAGACGTATCTATTGGATGAACTAAGAACAATGTTAAGTATTGATCCTCAGTCCGGTAGAAGTGACTGATATATAACTGTACCTAAGAACAATGTTAAGTATTGATCTACGGTATCAGTTAGCGTATGTGCGAGGTAAGGTATTTTAGTGAGCTCACCCTCAGTCCGGTAGAAGTGACTGAGGGTTCAATCTATTTACGAGTCCGTTATATACTAGAAGGTCCATATGAAAGGTATCTTTGTCCGTCGAGGACAAAGCAATTGTGATATGTCTGTGGTGGCCAGACAAAGCGATTGTGATATGTCTGTGGTGGCCAATCACATTGCCTAACACACCCGAGATGACATGGCTTGGTTGTTGGGCAGTCAGATTTCGTCCTTTGACAAGACCTCCTTCCAGGACACTCATTGAATGCACACTTTTTACAGATATGTTGTTTTCTTGACCTTCTTTGATGATTTATAAAGGAGGCTTTATCAAGTGCATTTGCTAGCTCTCCCCAACTATGACACTTCTAAGAAAAGAAAGAATATCAACAATACAGTTGTGCTCTAAACTTCCTTGTGAGCCAAGCCATGGTACTGTCATGTTATTTCTGAGTTCACAGGACATATAATTTGTGATTCTTGCAGGGAAACAGACAGAACAAAACAGAAAGCATCAAACTCACACTCATGAAGTTAGTAGGGAGGAAATGGAGGAGAGAAGTGATGGATCCTGACAAAGAGAATAATGGCAATGATGACAATGATGTGCATATGTATTATAAACCATAAAGCATATATATTATAACTTGATAAAAACAACCCATTTCTCTTGATGCAGCAAGTTTTCTTCCCCCCCCCCATAAATTGCAATCAGGTTTCAAGATAGCAACTTGTAAGCCAGCCAGCCTGTTCACATCAGACACATAGATTATGGTCATGCAGAAATAGTAGGCCACATGCATTATAGAGAGCAAACAACACACAAGATTCTTGAGATAGCATGTACAAATGGAGGTCATCTCACTGAGTTTAGTAATACAATGTTGGGCTTGGAATACCTTTGATGCATGGAAATGCACCAAATCTCTCCAAACAATGTCATGTTTCAGCTGTCTCTTGATGGTGCCCAACTGTACCATGATAAAGCATTGGATAGGATTGACTCCTAAGAAGGGGAGTAACTGGTTGGTTTAAAGGCTCATGGGCCCCTGGCACAGTTGGTGAGAGGCAGACAATTAACTGATGCTCAATTTTGCTAGGTACTCATTTTGATCTGTCACAATTTCAAAATTACCCAAAGCTTCATTCCATGTCAGCATTGCTGTTTGACAGTGCTAAACATTTCAGATATGAAGTGCTGTCAGGAGACCGGTTTCTGGACCGTGTCCAACCCTATTCTGAGCTTAGTCTGACGATACACCTACTCCTAGCAGATTCGACTGGCCGCTCAGCCCACCCTTTCCCCTTCCATCTCTTAGTAGTCAGCCTTGATGAGTCATATGCATGGACCTTACTCAGCATCAATTATTGTTAGTCATATTCCATTACATACCGGGGCCCAATTAGTAAACAGTATTAGTAATAACACAGCCACCAATGTAGTATATATAGGCAGCCTGTGGATAGAATATCCCCAGGCTGAACAATAGCAGTGTTCTTCTGGCCTATCCACTGAACTGACCGTAAGCTTCTCTAGCGACGTCCAACCATCTGTTAGCCTTGCTTGTCCCCTGCCTGACTCTTGCCCGCCCTCACGCTCGCTCAACTCTCACTTGTCACTCGCACCATTGGCTCTGTGGAAGGAGTTCCGCAGACGTCAAGCATTCCCCTTACAAGTGCTCAATTTTGCTAGGTACTCATTTTGATCTGTCACAATTTCAAAATTATCCAAAGCTTCATTCCATGTCAGCATTGCTGTTTGACAGTGCTAAACATTTCAGATATGAAGTGCTCAGTTCTGCTAAGTACTCCTTTTGATCTGTTGCTATTCCAAGATGACCCAAAGCTTTGTTTTTTGTTGACATTGCCATTTGACAGGGACTACTGATACAAAGCCAAGGGCATCTACTAGAAGATGTCCTCTTTCACTGCTCATGTCCAAAAGACTGATCTTGGTGCTGATCTGGAAGACTTTATCAAAAATAACAAAATTGCTCATTGATATATCCAATCTGGTCCAGAACTTACAATGGATGAAATCATTTCAAACAAGTCAGTGCATGAACATAGAATACTTTTAGTGTGCTACTCAACTTCCATTGAGAAAGGAGTTATACAAGAGAGTTAGTGATGATCATTTGAAACCTTACATTTATTGACATAGTTAATCTTAGTGGGTTGGAAAGTCCACCAGTCTTTCTTTTATAGAGAACAACAATGGCGTTGAAGGAGGGTATGTAGATTTGGTATCCAAAAGCAAGTCAATGTTGAGTGTGAACAGGTTGAATGCCAGAGAGGGAGAACCATAGTTGGCTTGGATCCAAAAAAATCCTGCCATGAACATTCCACTTTCTGATTTTGTGATTACTCGGAGAGAATATTTCTTTTTGCCTTCTATAAAAGGAGACGTCAGCGACTGCCCAATTCTGCAAGAACATTGTATCTTCTTCAGATTGTAGTACAAAGTAAGTCTTAAATTGCCTCAGTCCTTGGTAAAAGAACTCTGTTTGACCTGTAGTACAAAGTAAGTCTTAAATTGCTACAGGTCAGGAGTAAGTAAAGTAAGAAAAGGTCAATATAACAAAAGTGACATACCCTCAGTTTTTGGTAAAAGAACTGAGAGCAAGGAAGAGGCCATGCCACAGATAGAGGGTCAGTGGCTGAGTAAACTATACAGGACAATTGAGTACAATCATTCCTGGAGAGGTAAATAAGTAAATTCAATAAAAAGAGAAAACCCATTTAGTTGCTGGGAAGTAACCAAAACACTGATGATGCCAAAAGTAGATCAGTAGCAGATATGGTTTACAGCTACTGACCTGTGTAAAATGTGTTGGGCGTGCTAAGATTGAGGGAGTCCCAGGCAGTTCCCAGAGAACAAGTCAGAAAAAAAGTTAAACGGCAGGATTGGGTGGAAGTAGGTAATGATAGTTGGCAAGAAAATGTGGTAAGGAAGTTGCACCAATGACGAAGTGCGCCTAAAAAGGTAGGAGGATGAACACGGTTAAATGCAGCAAGAGGATGCAGAAAGGAAACTAGAGGCTTAGTAACAACTAAGCTGCATGATGCCTGCCGTAAGTGCAAGGTGCATAGGTTCCATAAGCATAACTGCAGCAAGCAGGCTAAGAGTGTCCAGACAATTGGTGACTATGTACTTAGTCAGCTCAAGAGAAATCTAAACTGTAGGGTGAGCTGAGGGGTGTAAAGTGGGGTACTCTGTTCTGTTCTAACTAATGACCATAGTAAATATTTATAGTAAAGATGAGTTCACCATTGCTAAGCAGCTAAGCATTGCCAAGGAGCGGCGAACTGAAAAGAATGTAAGTAGTCACCATGTATTAAACTAAATACTGAGAAGTTAATGAGAATGCTGTCTGTCCACATAATGAGAAGGCGCTAGGCAATGCCAGGTGCCAAAGTAAAATGCCAAGCTGTCAGTCATGGGAAAATGCCATCATTCTAACTTGTAAGCGCTGCTGCCAGCTAATGAGACCACATGCTGCCTGAGTGATGCCATTTGTCAATGTTTGCTGACAGCGTGTTGCCTACTGTCACTTGTCATTCCTGCTGCTGTCAGTGCTATCACTGATTGGGTATGTCTCTTGTCGTGTGTGGCCATTGGGAATGGCTTAAAATAGATAAAACACATGTGCCAAGTTTGGAATGAGTGTGGCAAGGTTTCCAGAGCTGATGCTGAGCCTGCCGTTGATGTGCCTAATCTGTGTGGGGTCCTATCAATGCTGCCACAGTGACGAGTCTATGCCAACATGGATAACAATTCTTCTCTTCTCTTATGATTTCTGCAATGTTAGATATATGTGATTTTGCATGTACACCTATTAGCAAATACACATCAATGTTGCTCAAGGTCATAGTATACCCAAATTAATAGTCTAAGCTAAGAATATCTGATCAGCTAATACTCGTGGCATCTACAAATCTACTCATCATGCAATGTTTTCTTTCTTCTTTGGAAAAAAAAACCTGTGTTGGAGGGGGATCACGGTCTGCATCACATCCACATGACAGAATGCCAGGGAAATAGGAACTGTATATAGTTTGGGACATACAGCCCAGTGAAAATTGCATCATGCCAGAATGAGCTGAAATGTGCAAAATTGTGCCCACCAAAAAGCGCTCGATCTGGCACAAACTTGCTCTAGATGGCACAAAATTCTAGACTGTTATCCAGCAAAAATAAATGGCATTGAGCCATATCAGACTCCAAGAATAGTTTTCATTTTCATTCGACTTTCTAGCTTCTTTCTACTCAGCTTGATATCGCTCAATTTTGAATTACTGTATTAGTCAACTACTTGTATATAATACTCAGTAGAACAGATATGAAGTCCCATACCAGCCCAGTAAGACAAAAACCAGCAAATAAGACAATCTCCAGGGTGTGCAACATTGAATCGGGTGTAACACAAACCAGTCCATCAGTATGCTTACAATTTTTGTGTACTATCATACATCTGAAATGTATATTTTCATATCAGTTTGAATATTACAATGGAACAAAAGGCCTACCTTGCTCTCTCCTGATGCAATAAGTGAGTTCTAATAGGTTGCAAACTCATCTTCAAGTCCATCCAGGTGCTTAGCAATCTATTCTTGTTTACAAAGAGTCCTGAAAATGCATGAGAGAATGTACAAGCACAAGGTAAGACAGTTAAAACCTCACTTTCCATTCATCCCTTTCCTGTCAGGGGACTCCTCATTCCTTTCTTCTTTCACTCTTTATTTCTTCACTCTTCTTTCATTCACTTCCTTATTTCTTCTATCATTCTTTCATTTTGCTGTTACTACTTTTTCAACACTATCTGTTAGTACTATTTTCAACCTTTGAGGTGCTCTGGTTTTTTAGCTATCACTCAGACAAGTGTGGGCCCTTCAGCACCGCTCCAGGCTGCTTAGATAAGCCGGAGTTTGCCTTTCTGACTTCTAAAGTCCAGAGTTTTCCTCCCTTGTTTGCACACTTATTTGGTTAGTCAATTTTCGAGTTTTTAAGGTTTTGTTGTACTGTACAGTTGCTTCCCATGCTTCAGAGGCCCCAGAAGCATCCAACCTGGCATAGGGAATCCCCAGACTTGTTCTCTTTGGATCTCCCTCTGCCAGGTGAGTAGCTATCTTGATATTGTCAGTATATATTCTAATACACTTTGGATCTCCCTCTGCCAGCTGTGTGACTGCCACAGCCTCTAGAGGTCGCCCTTACATTTCCCTGCTGCAGCTCTCTTACCCTTCTTCATTGGGGAAAGTAGCTGGGCTTCAGTCAAGCATTGGAAAGTTGTTGCAGGAGGAATAAGCAGTTTGCTGCCACTCAGAATGGTGGAATTTTGCATAGTAGCAGGCAGGGAAGTATGTTCAGTGGAACAATCAAAAGGACCAGGTGTACATTGCATTGTTGATTCCACCAAGTTGTTGCTGAGATTAGAACTGGAGGTCTGCAAAAGGTCCATGTTAACTGCAGTAATTAATTGTGATGCTATTGAGACTGTGACATTTGGAGTAATGGAAAGGCTGGTTTGTGATGACAGGATGTGATTTTCCTGTGGAAGTGATGTAATGTTTGACAGTGCGGCAGATTGTGGAGTCAGATTACTACAAATACAATGAGTTCTGAAATCAATTAGACAGCAGTAACATACATGGTTTTTGATTGAACAGCAGGAACAAGGCTAAACAAGAAATAAGTTTTGGGATCAGTGAGACAGGAGTACTTGACTTACATGGTTTCTGAGTCACTAGAATTAATGGCAACAGAAAGAGATGGCATAGTAGTAGAGCAAGGTATTGTGAGTTTCATAATGGCTTCTGAGTTTGAGAATACAGTAGCTTTATAAAAGTGTCAGCCTTCTCATATGGATTATTTGAATAATCCTACAGAGGATTGATAACCTGTTGCCAGTGAGTCAATCTTAAAAAAAAGTAAGAGGCCAGAACAAACTGGTAATGGTGCAACATTTTCCTTCTCTATGGCCGAGGTTATGATTGCTGCAGGCTTGAGCTTTGATGACTTGACTCTTCTTGTTGCAGGTTCCTCAGAGGAAGTTGGTGGTATCAATGCAAATTGTTTGAGATGGTCTTGCCAGTTTTCTGCAAGAGGCTCATTTTTGACCTTCATGAGATGACCAATATGCTTTCCATATCATGAGGGATAATTCTTGGTCGCAACTATATGTGCCTTCCAGTTGTTGGCACCATAAAATAGCTCTGGAAATTGAAGACACATATGATGCTCAAAATAGTTGTATGCTTGGAGAGTTGCCGAAGTCCAGGTCACTGAAGTGATCCCATCTTTGTGAAGGCTCTGCCAAAGCTGACGGTGATGATGCCCAAAGTTCAGTCAGTAACAAATTTAGTAACAGTGTTACCATACCAAAAGCTTGCATTGGGCATGCTAAAAGTGATGGGGGGGAGTCCCAGGCAGGTCTCAGAGAACGCGCCTGTGAAGTTAAGATAAAGTCGGTAAAAAGGTTGGCAGGTGTCAAGCACTAACGTAAAGCACCTATGAAAGAAGCAGTAAGTGAACACAGCAATGGGAGCGGCAAGAACATGGTAAGCTTAGCAAGGTCTAAGCATTGTTAATGCCTGCCGTAGCTGCAAGGCATAAGTGTGTTGAGTGTTAGCGAGAGTCTGCAATTGCTGATGACTTTGACGTTGCTGACTATAAATGAGATTTGGACCGTAAGGAAGACTGGAGTAAGGGGAGCAGGAAACTCTGTTCTTTGATGGCTATGTACAAGTTGGTAAATACTTTTTATACTACAAGGAGTTCACCATCACCAGTGACTAACAGTCGCCAAAGTGCGGTAAACTAGAAAATTTTATACGAGTAGCTTCAACGGTTTCAGATCTCTACCGTCCATTCAAGATCCTTAGTGATGCCAGGTGGCAGATTGCAATGCTAAACCATCAATCCATCACCCTTCTGTCTGTCCAAAATGCTTTGCAATGTCAGGCGCCAAATCAAGGCGCTAAGCAATGTCAGACGCCAAGGTCAAATGCCAAGCTGTCTGTCAGTTTTTGATAGATCATCAGTCTTCTTTTCAAGTGCTGTCATCAGTGACTGATGCCATCTGTCAGTTGTCATTCTATTTGCCATTGGCGCTATCATTGATCGGATTTGCTTCTTGCCATGCGTGGCTGTCAAATATTGCCAAAATTGATTAATTAGCGTGCGCTAAGGTGTCCTGAGCCAGTGCCATGTTGCTGTGGCCTGCTGATGATGCACTGATCCTGTATGGGGTCCTATCAATGAGCATGAGTACAAATGTGATCAATGACATCTTTATCAACAGGCTCTCCTTTCTTTGTCTCGATATATAAATTTGCTAAACTGTTACTGGTTGATGTTAAGCTAGTAATTGTAGCTTTTTTCTTCTTGGCTGCAGTGTATTGTTTTCAAGTCCAATATTTTACCTGAGGACAGTTATCCTTGCTAAGAGAAGGTACTGCAAGAAGAGTAGAGGATACTGAAGAGTTTCCAGACTCAGAGACAGAGAAAGACTTTGGTTGCAAGAGTAAAGAATTAATTGATGTTCTAGACATAGTAATAGTCTCTTGTGACATGTCATATTTGTAGGCTGCATACCTGATAAGATCTATGATTGCCTGATGTGATTGTATAAATTGCTTTGAGAGTGTTTGAATTTGCATTGATATCTGCGATAGTGCTGTCCAAACATCTGCATTTAAATGAATAACTAAGGATTTTTGAAAAGACTAAATCTAATATATAAGTTGTCAGTATACTAAGAAGTATCAGACTTACTTTGTGTCTTGGTTGAAAATTACCTGCAAAAGCTGCAGCTGTGTTTTCTCCTATGAACAGTGCCATATCTTGACTCTTGTCAACAGAAGGTGAACTCAAATCTCCAACAAAGCTATATTGAGCTTGGGGGGAACATGAGCTAGTCCCAGAACTAGAAAAAGAGTACTGAAAGCCAGAAGAGTTGCTGAACATCCTTTTTTGAGTAAAGTATATGCAAAGAGGATAAGTGAAACAAGCAAAGTAGCGCAACTATTATAATTGTTTGTTTAGTGACAATACAAACAAGTACTGTTACAATGATACAGAGTCTGACAGAATGCAAAGAAAATATACGAGGATAGCAGAAGAGCTTCTACACAGAGCTGATCCACATGAGATACAAGAATATAGGATGCAGATACTGTTCAACAAACTTTTTCACTTTTTCAGCTTTTTTGATATCTCCACATGAGTTTCTTTGACAAGAGTATGATCTTCAGAGTTTGGATTGTTGTTATCAGTGGTAAAGCAATTTTTGCTGTGAAGCTATGAGCAAGTAGACTGTGAACTTGTACCAATATTATAATGGGGTGTCACAAACCATAATAGGCTCAGAAACATGATATACCAATTGTTGACCATCAGGCATGTACTTGATGTGGCAAATTGGGTGTTGGAGAGTTGGATCATATGCTATGCCTGTAGTTTGATGAAGAATTTCATCTGAATGCAAACTTCGAGCAGAGCTAGTAATCCAGTTTTAAATAAGACTTGAATGCAAAAATATAGCTAAGATACCAAGAACTCTGAAGTTCTTCGAAGATTTTCTTATACACAGAGTTTCTGCTGCTAATGAGAGTAGCATGGTCAAGGTTCTTAATCTCCTCAAGTGTTATAGGCATAATGAATGTGTGAAAACAAGAGTTGATGGTTACAATCAGATAGTGGTTTGTGTCAACTTGTATTGTTTGTCCAAAGTCACTTGCAACTTGCAATTTCAACATAAATCTATTCATTAATATCAGAATCATCCTCATCTTCTGGTACATTCTCTATTACTCCAGCCATTATGCTGATATCTAGACCAGGTTTTTTGACCACAAACACCCAACCCTTCCAATCTTGGCCTAACAAATCTGTTGAGTGCGGAACAATAGCGACTACAGCCAGAATTGTATGAATATCAACAACAACAATACTATTATCTCCTTGATGTCTCCAAGATCAAAGAGTACCAGTGGATAGCGACAGCAGCTCAGAGTCAGGTCAGCTATAGAAAGATATTGCTGTCAATAATCAGACAACACCAGTTTTCAACTTGCACTGAAAATAGTAATATACATCACCAAATTCAATCTGATTTTTGTACTGCAGCTATGCCTGTAAATGAGATTCATTGAAACAATTTCAGGAAAAGGCCAACATACTTTAACTTGTTGTGCTATTCGAGTTCTTTCCAATAGTTTCAAACTCTCTTTCCACAGAGACCATGCAATCTGGCCACCATATTTCTGTGGTAGTTGCAGATGTGCCCATCATATGACAAATGCAGGCCTGAAGTTGTATGGGATATTTTCAGATCCACATTGAATGTTGTTTATCAAGTATTCATAGAATGCGTCAGTTTCTGCTTTTATCATTGCTTGTTTACAAGTATTAACAGCTCGGAGCAAAACATAGCCATCACCAACATCCTTGGCACCTCATGGTAAATCAATCCGATTGCTGGAAAGAGAATCAAGCTCTGGAAATGTAGCCTTCAAGCAGATAACTTCAGCACGTTCCACAGCATGGCAAGATAGCAACAAGTTGAGTCATTGAGTGTATTTGATGTTGATAGATAAAACAAACACCAGCAACTATCTTGCAGAATGAGCACCAGAATGAAAAAAGAAGAACTCCATATAGTGACCCAGGAGCTAATCCAAACACATATAAAAGATATTCCCGGGCCTTGTAACCACTATTGATTTTTTTGGCAGGGTTTTGTGGTAGACAGTCAAAAGATCCAGAAAGATAGGGTGTGCATCTAGCAACATCTTGGCCATGAATGTTCCAGATATCTCCTTGCAAAACAGCTCATAGTCAAGCCACAGTCATATTAGTTCAGTTTCGCGGCATTGAAATTCATATTTCCGTTGTGTTCTTGCATTTATGACATGTGTCAGACTGCATTGATACTGAACTTGATCAATTGGATGGACAATGTGAGGGGGAATATCATTATAATCACAGCCTTGAACGATATAGTCATTAGGTTTTGATAGAACTGGGTAGTATATTGATATGCCAGGTTTATGACGGCCAGGAAGGCCACATCAGAGGTGGCAGCCATATTTTCCAGAGTAACCAACAAGCCCATTGAGGTAAACCATCCTTGGGCCATTGGCTGTTAGAAGAGCAATGTAGAGTTTGGAAGTGACAGTTTTTTGACAAAATGCATCTCAAACTTTGAGTCCACCAGCCCTATTGATAGTAGCCACATGGTAAAGACCAACCACGAGATAAGACTCAACAATCTTGATTTTGAATGGGCTAGGCATTATACCACCAGGAATTACATAACGCTTTGTATAACAAAGTTCAGGAGAAAAGCAGAGTATAATCCAGACATAGAACCAGCAGTCAGATTGCTTGTTGCAGTAGATCTGTGCCCCATCAAAGGACATCATAAGAACTGTATCATGCTCGCCTATATCACCTTAATTGACAGCCTTCAGAATATCTGTTCCACAGATAATGTCGTTGATGAGTTCAATCACACCTTTTTCCTGCTGTTCCACCAAGAGCTTGGTTACATGAGACCAGAAATAGTTCATGTCACTTGCGGTCTGGTAATTTTGCTTAAAGGCCTGGATGGCTGGACTTATAGAGATTGTATAGAATTCTTGCCTCGATTTGTGTGTAACAGGATCAAAACAAGGCTTGCCACAATGCCAGCACTGAAGATCGTTGGAGAAAGGTCCAGTATATGCAAGGCAGAACTTGATGCACATGTCACAAATGATAGAAGAGATACCAGTAAGCTGTGCAATCCAACATTTGAGCTGGTTGTATGAAAAAATGTCAGGATCTCCAAATCATTGTTTAATGGCACAAATTGCATCATTATACTTATCTGCAGGGTTGCAAGCATTCAAAAAGAGGCGGAGACACATCAGAAGATCATTGTCTGAGTCGTCTTCTGAATTGAGCTTCAAAGAATCCTTTGGTGGGTCTAGTAGTGCAGCAATTGTCTCGGCAGAAAGATCTCCGTTATCAAATTCTGCATTCTTGAGAACTTCTATGAATTGTTGTGCTATTCAAACTTTTTCAATATTACTGTAGCATTCCTATGTATCGTCATCATCATCATAGTCACTAGGTGTTGGAATTGGACCTGGAGGAGGCGGTGATAGGACCCCATACAGGATCAGCGCATCAACGGCATGCTACAGCAACACAGCACAGGCTCAGAATACCTTAGCGTGCGCTAAACTAACCAATTTTGGCAATATTTGACGGCCGCGCATGGCAAGAAGCAGATCCAATCAATGATAGCACCGATGGCAGCAAGAATGACAACTGACAGATGATCAGTCACTGACGACAGCGCTTAGAGAGAAGCCTGATGATCTATCAAAAACTGACGGACAGCTTGGTGTTTGACTTTGGCATCTGACACCGCTTAGTGCCTCGATCTGGTGCCTGACATCACTTAGGTATTCTGACAGACAGAAGGGTGATGGTTTGATGGTTTAGCATCGCAATCTGCCGCCTGGCATCGCTAAGAGTCTTGAATGGATGGTAGGGATCTGAAACTGTTGGAGCTACTCCTATAAAATTTTCTAGTTTACCGCTGATGACGCCAACTGTGGTTGGGTGTGCTGGACGTATACGCAGTACAACGCCGTCTCCAGCGCCTGGCATACGGGTTTGTGAGGAGTCCCGGCAGGGTCCCGGTGTGCTCGAGCAGAGGTGGTAGGACGATGCGCTAGACGGTAGCGCCTCGGGTGCTACTAGTGCAGCGTAGCGTGCCCATAGGTGGCACCGTAAACGACGAAGACGAGACAGACGAAGCTAGCGCTGAACTTGGTGGCAAAGTCAGGCAATGCTAGCGCGATTTGAACGCTAAGTGTAACTGGGTGCTCAAGAGGTTACGATTCGTTGTTCTATATACATGGCAAGTAGCTAGTTTTTATACTATGCGCTACATTATTTCCAAAATAAGTCCATTGACGGCGCTACCAATTAGCACCTCCCTTCGTGACTGTAGCTAACGGCCACCTGTCAACGGCGACCTGCAGCACATGGGTGACGGCG
>QGOA01007532.1:0-14729 GCA_003313075.1 Termitomyces sp. MG16
CTTCCTTCTATCAAGCTTCTCAAAGAGGAGGGTTCCAAGGGTATCTGGAAGGGTTTCAGCCCACCTACTCTGCCCAGGGCATATGAAGTCTCCGATCCAATATCGATCTCCACCTCTCGCAATGAGCCAAAAACTCTACTCCTTCCTGTCTGACTTCGCGTGCGTACAGATGAGACTCGCTACTTTCGGTTCCCTCGTTCTCTCGCGTCAAGTGCGTATACAACCTTGGTCCTTGACCTTTGAACTAGCACCCCATTGCTTCCATACACCATGACCAAGTTCTTCTTTGAGAAGATCGTCCAGTTGTTCTATACCCACGTCTTCACGACGATTAAGGAAACGTATTCCAAGACCACTCAGCTCGGTGTCACCCTCCCCTCTGGTTACCGTTCTACACCCCGCTGATTCCCTCGTCTCCCTCTTTGGCATTACTAAGGCCGAGAACAAGGGCAAGAACTTCGTTCAGAGTGCGAATGAGGTCGGTGTTGTGTCCCTTGTGACCAAGGTTGTGATCAATGGTCTTGGCACTCTTGTCATCATGCTTGGCGAGTATCTTTATGATGCTTGCGAGAGCTATCCTGATGAAATGGTGCAATAGATACCCTCATTGGCTTCCAATAGTAGATCTACGACACATGCAAGAGCGCCATGGATCTCGGCACAACTGGTGGTAAATAAATAAGTTCTTTGTTGGAGTGGGCCGCGATGGAAATGGTGACTTCTCGGGCAAATATTGCAAAATCAAGTCCCTGAGCCTCTCAGATATGTAACCTTACTCCGTATTATTCCGGATATGAGGCCCGTTTGGGCGAGTAAGGCGATTACAAAATTCTGAGAGTACTTCTTCATCAAAATACGCGACTGACACGTGACTGTTGAATATTTTGATCTGATTCTTTGTAGGTGGCATATTCAACTTCCCGCTAGGTCTGTCGTTTCTCGGTCGCGCAGCCTTCTTCTTTGATGATCTATCGGAACCATTACCTGTATATACTGTATTTCTCATGGTGAAGCCGCTCCCTGCTCAACCTTTCACATATTACGATATACTCGGCGTTGAGCCGTCAGCGTCTGTGGAAGATGGTGGGTAGAGTAGAATAGATTCATTTCACCTAACCGAACTCATCGTTCTTGCAGTACGCAAAGCCTACAGACGCAAAGCTCTTGAAACACATCCAGACAAACTTGACCAAACTGCCACTGACGGAGATAAACGTCGCGCCGAAAAGAGTTTTCGAGATGTATTGTCTAGCGACTGTTTTTCTTTTTCGTGTCATGACATTCAGTCAGATACGAGAGGCTTTCGACGTATTGGGAGACGTCCAGAAACGCAAAGTGATGATACATTTCCCAGACTTCAGATAGTCACTCACCGACTATACTTATCAGGACTATGATGCTCGCATGAGTCTGATGGACAGAAATGATCTAAGTTACTCGGAGTACCTGGATAATTGTCTCAAAGATAGAGAACAATGGGACCGAAGGCGACAGGAGGAAGCCTCTCACAGCAATACATGTCAGAAACCTGCAACATATTCAACACCAATGGAACAAAAGGTGGTGTCAAGGGAAGTACAGGAGATAATAGATGCGATCAACGCGGCGATTGATGAACTAAGACCAGGGTGGCTGGAGAGATTGCGCAGGGCGCAAGAGGTGAGCAATAACATAATTGAAGCTACGTCATTTCATCATTCTTCAGATTAAGGCCAACTTCCAGTCGACACAGCAAAGACTTTGATGTACAATAGCATATATGGGACATGTACGATTATCTGGAAATTATTCACTTGAGGAAACACAGGAGCTGTTCTGTTGTACAAACTTACTCGCTTCCGATATAACTGCTAGTTAGAAATAGCATAACTCATTCCAATCTGAGAGCCACCAACCTACTCTTCGCTATCAGCCCTATATCACCGAGTGCCCTTCGTAACTCAGCGGCCCATTCCTTGCTTTCAGTAGCAATTCCTTTTATATCACTAATAGGAGGTGTGTCTGGCGAAAGCGTATGAGCATAACCAAGTTTATCTTCTATTTCTTCCGCAATCGCCTGACGAGACCTTCCGTTCACGAAAGTAATATACCGTAGGCCCGGGTATCTTGCTTCATAGCACTTGTTTAGGTGTGAGAGACGAGCTAGAACCTCAGGTGGAGTTGGGTTGACACCGGGTCTCCCTCCCTGCTCCTTTACGCTCAGGTTTGACATGTTCTTCGTCTCTCCGATTCGCGGATGACCTGATATAAACTGGACCTGCAACGATATGTCCCAGCGGTTTATCAATTCCAGTGCTTTGTCGATGAGCTCCGAATACGATGAGAGTGAAGTTGCCTCCGACAATAAATTGGTGAGCTGAGGCTCCAGCGTCGATATGAGCACGGAAGAATGCTCAAAAAGGACAGACAACAACTGCGCGAGCGGGGAATCCGGGGCCGAAACATTATAAGAGAGTTTAGACAACGTTTGGAGCTCGGAACCGAACATGTTAGTCTCTCTTCGCAATACTTTATGTGAAGAATTCAATGACCAGAGAAAAAGAAAGTCTCTCGTGGTCCTGTTTTAACCCCGGCCGGGCCGGTATTGCCGCGATAAGGGGTTCATGAAATCACTCCTCTCAAGTACTACTAAGTATATTCTTTATGGCCACTCAATTCACTACTCTTCGCTGGGGAATCATTTCCACTGGAAAAATCGCAGCATGTTTCACCAAAGTTGGTGATTTTCTTTTAACTTAAGCGGACAATGCGACTTGTGCACAATCTATTGACATCATCAATGTTCCAGGATCTTCTCGTTGACCCTACGACGTAAGCGCTAAACCATTTCTCTGGATATCCCTCATAATTCTTGTTACGACACCGAAGCCGCGATGTCTATGATGTGGAACACAAGGTGGCCGCAGTTGGCTCACGATCTGTTCAGAAGGCTCAAGAGTTTATCGATGCCGTCGCTGGCGGAGATAAGTTCATCAAAGCCTATGGAACCTATAGTCAAGTATACGCGGATAAGGTGATTTAATCCTCAATTGATATCATGGATGATTAACTTATCCTGCATGAAGGATGTGGATGCCATTTACGTTGGTCTGTAATTTCGTGGGTGAAGCGCTTTAGGATAAACTGATTCCTATCTCTTGATTGCAGGCACTCCGCATACATATCATTATGAGAACGCCTTGGATGCTATCAAGGCTGGGAAACACGTTCTTTGCGAGAAACCCGTTACATCTAATACGGCTGAACTCCGTTCGCTTTGTGCGGCTGCGAAAGAACATAACGTATTTTTCATGGAGGCGATGTGGACGCGCTTTCAACCCCTAACTTTAGAGGTCAAGAAGATCATCGAGGAAGGTTCCTTAGGTGCCCCTGTCGTCCTTCATGCTGATCTATCTGGAAACTTCGACATCTATAGTCAATCAACTTATACCTCACCTGTTTTATGAAATTGACATCCATATTAGACATCCCTAAGACCCATAGGATTTTGGATCCCACACTTGGTGGAGGCGCCCTACTTGACCTGTGAGTCTTCTTGCTTGTCTTTGTGAAGGATTTTGAAATACTGACGTGTAATGCAGCGGTCCATACCCCCTTATCTGGGTATGTCATTTGTTTTGAATGTGTATGTAATGCGCATCTGATACCAACTGCAAGGCCATTGTCGCCCTTTACGAGAATCCACTCAATAAACTTTCGCGCTTCACAAACATTAGCGCTTCTATGCTCAAGACGCCTCTCACTAACGTCGACCAGAACACGTCCTTCACTGTAACCTTTGCTGGAGCTGATCTTGCAGCTCAAGCAATCCTTAGCTGCAGCATCAACCTCAATGCATCAGATCCTGGCGTCAACATTCGTTTCGAACGTGGCAGCATATCGATCTCAGCGCCGATCTATTGCCCGAAGGAATACAAAATTACCTATCTTGGTAAAGACGGGCGAAGTATCAAAGAGGAACGCAAAGTCTTTAATTACGTCGGTGGTGGATGGCATTTCCAAGCCGATGAAGTTGCACGGTGCGTACGTGACGGAAAGAAGGAGAGTGCGCTCTGGGGACACAGTAAGAGTTTGTTAGAGATGGAGATCTTCGATGAGGTCTTTGATTTCAATACATCTTTGTGTCGGGATGCTCAAACTCGTACATGCAGGTACGTCGTCAAGGAGGATATAAGTTACCTGAGGGTGTCGAAAAGGTAACTGCATGAGGTTAATGAAATGCGTAATGGACAATTGTCTGCGGGAATGTCCTTTGATTTGTTGTTTGTTATGTACATATCTGGCTGGATGCATTTGTTGTACCACTTTACTCACGCCTATACCCTTGAAAAGACCAGATGTGGGAGTGATGATGACATCTGGCGATACTACACCACTCGTTAAACAAGAGATTTGTAGCTTCTTTCAGAGAGGAAAATGCACATTCGGAGACGCGTGTCTCAACCTTCACCAACCAGTCCCTCGAGCTCCGTGTGTATTTTTCACTCTAGGGAGATGCGGGAAAGGAGCGGATTGTAATTTTAGTCATATGACATCGCCGCCGACGGACAGTGAGAAAAACAGTTCGCAGCTGAAGGATACAACTGGTATGTAGCCTAATTGATATATCGCGACCTTATCCGGCGTCCTTACCGCTTATATCCACGAATGCTGTCAGATGAAAGGGTCCCGACGCCTCGTCAGATATGCAGATTCTGGGAGAATGGAAACTGTAGATACGGCGAGAAATGTCGATTCGCCCACCCTGATCGTACCGGAGAACATGATCGAATCTCTAACCCAGTGCCAACATCCGAGCACAATTACCTGACTTGCCCTGCGCTTGATACACCAGATCTAACACGGTCCGGCGACGAGATTAGTTCTCCAGAAATTGCTGACACGAAAGAGGAAAAATCCAACGGTCATGCCGAGGTCAAAGCTGGCCTCAGTGACGAGGGCCATACAATAAATCAATACACTGAGTCTACGGACAATCTTCTCTCTGCAGGGACAGATTATGGCAATGCCTACGAGACTAGTGTACAAAACGGCGTATGGGAAGACCACCTGCATCCAGGAACTGGGGACAGTGTAAACCCACCTCCACCTCAACAACTTCAAGCATGGGAAGACGAAGAATTTGATGGAGCTAAAGAGGTTGAGAGTGGAGAGACGACCGGTGATTCTCAAGGGCGGGGAGAAGGGTCGTTGGCATCTCCACCCGAGACGGTTCCTGCGAATGCGGACACATATCAGGATTTCGAACAACTTGGAGATATGAGTAATGGTTATGATAAAGAAACGGTGGTGGACTTCACGTCTGGAGAATTCAATGCTGAGTCACATCCAGAACCCTTGGAGAACCAAACGGAATATGCCCTAGAAGTTTTTCATGACCCTGAACAGAACGACGTTCCGAATCCTGATTCAACATGGGTAGAAGCGGATTCAGGATCTGATACTACCGACCTACACATTGAGGGTAGTGATACCTTACATTCTATTGAGGCCGAAAGCTCGGAGACCGCGACTTTCGTCAATTCTTTCAACGTTCCTCATCTTGATCCAACTGCAACGACAAATGTGCACGGTCCCTTCAGCCGTGTTTTCAACGACAACTGTCAGTACTCAATAATGATCAGATCTCCAGTGTCATTTATATCCTCTACAGTTGTAACTCAACATTGGAGCCAATATGCGGACCCTACTGCGGATCTCAGAGTACCATTTTGCGAATTCCATGCGCGAGGTGAATGTTTACATGGGAACGCTTGTAGATTTCGCCATTCTCTTTCCCCAAATGAATTCGCACTGTTGTTTCATAACACCCAACCACAGCTCGGATCTTTTTCCAAGCCTAATAACAATGCTGCCGTAGTGTCTGCGTTCAAGGTCTGCATGTTTTACCCTCTAGGGAAATGCCGCAACGGCGACGGTTGTCCGTATCTCCATGTGCCGTTTATAAGGTCGCTCCCGCATTCAGTCCTCCCGGAAGTTGAAAGTAAGGTTGCAGCCCTGCAACGACTACAACTTCTCCGCTCATTGTAACACAGGTCATCGGGTTTATCATAGCCAGGACATAGATTCCGAGAAAGGTCCTTCGAACAATGAGGATTGGGCAAATAAATCAGTAGATCAAGTGCAATGGGCCGATCAGCAGAGCCTGGATGGCACTCGAGGGTCCAGTCGACCATGCAGATGGTTTCGCCAAGGCATTTGTCAATATGGTGATAGATGCAAATTTTTACATGAAGTTCGCAGCGAGGACAACGCACAGAAGGAAGGAGCCCCTTCTGATACCTCGAGTTTGACTCAACGTCGCGAGGAATGGAATGAGATTCAAGAAAGGCAGAGCGAAAAAAAATCTCATCTGTGCAAATGGTACGGCGAGGGCAATTGTCGATTTGGAGACCGGTGTAAATTCCTTCACGATTCCTCACGGATGGAAGAAACTAGGAACGATGATGGTGTTAATGATGGAGATCGGGGCAGTGGTGAGGAAGACAACAGTAGAGACTGGGGAAATGGATGGGCAGGAGAAGCAGGAGGAAATGGTAATAATATATTCAATCAGGAGCAAGCCGAGACTGATGATTTGATATTAGAGGCCTCTGTGGATGTCGATGATGGATGGAATGCCAATGCTCCAGGGTGGGGAGACATTGTAGACGGATGGACGTCCGAGAAAGATATCGTTGATAGTCAATCTTCAGAGCAAAAGTCACTCGCTGGATTGACAACCAAGAATAAAGGAAAATCTGGTACAACTCCGCAATCCTGCAAAGATTACGCCCGAAACCGATGCAAGAGGGGCAGGAAATGTCCCTTCAGTCATGACATTGCTGACAGCCGAAATGGGCGAGGACGAGCCATCGTTGACGACGATCGGTGGTTACAGACGCCGCATGAAGACGAAAATGGTTCTTGTAGAATGCAGGGGCAGTGCCCCTACTATAAAAGAGGCCATTGCAAGAAAGGCCTGCGGTGCAATCTTGGCCACACTCCGAATGATATGCCCAAAGGTGGATCTCCTCTGCAGACAACTCCAACAAGCACGATACTCTCCAGGACTCCAGTGCGTTCTGTTGAACCATCTCAATCTGTTTCTCAGCAGAAAGAAACGTCTGTTTCGTCTGTTGTCGATGACAGTTGGCAAAGCCACCAGGGTGACACAGGACTGGACTCCACTCCCCCAGATACTGGCGAATGGCCAGATTCTGAATCAGAAGACGAATATGCTCCTTGGGCCTCTCTCGTAAGGCCTGTTTGTCACTTCTTCCTTCAGGGTCGTTGTCAAAAAGGAGACAAGTGTTCCAACTACCACGAGACTCCTTTAGAAAAATCGCAGAATGGAAGTCAAGCTCCAACTGTTGAGGTGACCGAACTGGCAGAAAGAAGTAAACCTGACTCATCTTTCGGGGCTTTATCAGAAGATAAGCCCATTGATATCGACCAGACCAATGTGGAAATCAAACATACTTCGAGGGATGAGTCGAGTCCGGCTGCACGTTCATCGTTATCCTTACAAGCTGCCGGTAACGAACAAGTGCTCGCTTCAAAGTCTCCTAATGACGATGAAAAGACTTGGTCTGCGGATTGGCCTCAGCCCGATGCCGAAAGTTTTCCACCTCCAAAGATTCAGGCTCCTTGCAAAGCATTTGGACAGGGTCACTGTGGGAAGGGCGACTTGTGTCGCTATCTACACATCATAGAGACAGTTATAGAAGACCAAGGGCGTCCACCTGAAGCAGTGGTTGGTAATAATGTCAAATATCTCAATAAAATCGTTAACAGGGGATCACAGCCTATCAAAGAAGAACTTGGGGATACGCATAGCAACGAAAATGAACAGGTAAATGATAGAGAAGAAGAAGCTGCCACAGATGGAGTGCTCACTATTGAGGCCGTAAGTTCATAGAAACGGAAAAGTTCGGTAGAGTTGACACTTTTCAGGCTGCTGAAGGTGAGCTCGTGGTCGAGCGTACGCTCTTCAACTGCATCGTTCAGTTTGGCCTTGACAATGGTTGTTCTCCGACCGAGATCGTGGCTGCATCGGACACCTACCACGCCATCATATCTAACCTACCAACAAACATCTCCCAAGCAGAAGCTATCGAACTTATTGAAACCATTGATGAAGGCGATGGGTTCCAGGCCTTAGATCTGGATATCGACCAGACAAAGGCTAATATCATCGCAAGGTTCACCACACCACGACAAGCAGAGAATGCAGTGATCAAGTTATATGGTCAAATGTTCGATTCTCGACCGCTGACGACATGGCGAACAGAAGAGTCCATACAACCACCTTCAGAGGCCAGAACCGTTAGAATCAAATGGTTGGCTCCTTCACGATCTGTGTGGTTCTACTACTCCAAAATCTCGTTGGCGAAGATGCACGAAAAGCGGCTTGATGGGATGATTGTTGATGGTCGGAAGATTAGGGCGGAGTTTGTCAGACCGCGACCTAACGACACAAATTACGCCGTGAAAGTCAGCGGGTTCCACGTCAACACGGATGAACAGGATTATAAAAAGCTCGCCCAAGATACGCATTTGGTTCACAAGAACGCTCCGACGTATATTGGATGTCCTCTCAACAACATTCGCGACACACTGGCGGCGCGAGGTTCACTTGAACAATTCTATCGTCTTCCGCTGGATCCTAAGAGCGCTAAACATGTGGCCTTTGCGCGCTTTGAACACGGCCTAGACGGTGTTCTTGGTGCTCATGGTAAACAACAAACGTACCTTGATAAAGGATCTCTGTCGTTACAAAAGGTCTTCCACGCGAACTACCGTATTTCTGATCGTACATACCAAGCTGTCAGCGGAGTCATTGAGAAGCTGAGCGAGACTGCAGCCGCTGCGCAGTGTATTCTTGATCTGTACTCTGCCGCTGAACCTTTCGTTGACATCCATCTGTATGCGGATGCGGCCTCTGTCGCTGCTGCTACGTTTGGCAAGATGAATCTGGCGCTTTATAACGCATTACTCGGAGAGGTGATGATGACGGAAGATCCACCCGCCCCCATATGGGACGAGTATTTTCAGATGACAAGTAGTTCCAGGGCCATTGAAAAGCTCAATGAAGATACCTCATTCTTCATCGAAGTAGATAAGCGACGTCGAGTGGTGATAGCTTTAGGAGACGAAGCAAGCCGATCAAAGGCCCGGAAGGATATGCTGAAGTTACTGAAGATGGTAAAGGCGCAGCGTCACGTCCTACCGCTCGACTTACGCGGCATTCGTATCTTGGTCAACGGTGGGTACACGCGGTTGCAGGAGGAACTTGGCGGCGCGCACAAGGTAATGCTCGATTTGGCTGTTCCGGAACTCGTTGTCTGGGGCGATGCTGAGCTCAAGAAAGCCACTGCTACTCTTACGGCTGCGGCGTCATCTGAGGGCTCCTCGACTTCTGGTGTCGACGACATGGAGGATTGTTGCTTTGTGTGTAAGTGCCGTCCGCTGGAGAGCATCAAGCTGTCTTGCACGCATGTTTATTGCACGACCTGCCTGCAGTACGTCTTGCTTGCCTCTGCGGGTGCACACTACGTTCCGCCGCGGTGTCTCGCGGGGTGTGAGGAGTACATCCCGTACGCGACCGTGCGCGATGTGCTACCCATGGCGGCGGAGGCCGCGCTCTTGGAGAATGCATTTTTGACCCATGTCCGTGCGGAGGCGGAGAAATTTTTCTTCTGCCCGCTGCCGCAGTGCAATACAGTGTTTCGGCGTCTGGCAGAAGGGCGTGTAGGGTCAGTTTGTTATACGTGCGCGTCGTGCATGAAGAAGGTGTGTGCAATGTGTGGAGAATGTTATCATGAAGGTATCGATTGTGCTACTTGAGACAATGCTATCTACTAGGACGATAGATACATGGACGTGTTTCTCTTTAGGATATCGCATGTCGTATATACATATTTGGAATATAATGCTTGAAACGCTTCAATGTTTTGATTTATGAAATTATTTCGCAATGGAGCAAGAACTCAAAGGTTATGTCTCAATTCTGAGATTCACACATATCCTCAAACAAGTAGTCTAAATCTATGATCAAGATCGGACTATCATGTCGTCTACCAAGCCCACCGAGCACATCCATCCCACCAATCTCCCTGATGCCTCTCCAGATAACCTTGCCTCTGCATTGCAGGCTCTCATTGACCATTCATCTGAACACGCAGATGTAGGGCAGGGAATCCACACGCCCGTGCACGACCTGCTGCGCGTACCGTGGATCCACAAGCTCATACCAGGTATTGAAAAGCTCGCAGTCGCATATCATATAGGAAACTACTACATCGTGCGTTCTACACGGGAGACGAAGTTCGAGAGCATGCCCATCTATGCGCGGTGAGAGCCTGTTTCTAGTCTCACCGAGATTTTGAAGTGACGCTTGATGACATCATAGAGTGGGCATGCATCTCCTTTTCTATGGACGCGGACGCACCGAGGTCCTTGGGACACAGACGGTTGAGCATCTCTTGCGCGAGCAGAGTGTTAAAGAGGGAAGAATATACGACAGCCCACTGTCTGTCAAGTCGATTCCGTCCTTTGTACGGACGTACGGGATTGATACTTCCGAGTTGTTGCAACCTGATATTACCGCGTACAAGACTTTTAATGAATTTTTCTCGCGGTATGTATGCCACTGTTCAAAGGACAATCATATAGTTCATTTTCATGCCGCAGGAAACTCAAGCCTGGCGCGCGTCCCGTTGACTCAGCACCTGACGCTTTATGTAGTGCCGCAGATTCACGACTGACGGTGTACATATGTGCTGACGCAGCCAAGAAGTTTTGGTAAGCCTTCCTCTGTCTGTAGTCGAATATGATTGACGCCCCCACAGGATCAAAGGGAAGCAGTTCACCATCCCAGCTCTCCTGAACGCACCACCCTCCTCACCGTACGGCAAAGCTTTTGACAATGCATCCCTCGCAATATTCCGCCTCGCGCCGTCAGATTACCATCGCTTTCACGCACCCGTTGACTGTACAACCCGTGAGGTCTTTGATGTACCAGGACAGTACTACACTGGCAAGTGACGCGTTGATTTTATACTCATCACAGCGTAGTAATGCAGTCGATAGTCAACCCGCAGGCAGTGAACGAACCTGGGTTCGACGTCTTTACGGCCAACCGGAGGTCGGTATTGTACCTTGAGCACGCGGAGACAGGGAAACTTGTCGCGGTCGTCGCGATTGGTGCGTTGCTCGTCGGGAGTGTGGTATGGACCGGTGGTGCACAGCCTGGCCGGGTGCTCAAGAGTGGTGACGAGCTAGGGTGTGTGATTTGTTTTATTGCTCAGTGTTGCTGATATATGTTCTATTGTTGAAGCTATTTTGCGTATGGAGGGAGCACGATAGTCACGGTGTTTCCTGAAGGGACTGTCGAGTAAGTGGGTTGTTCAGATGCATATGACGTCGCGCTGAAATGTCATTGTAAGCTTTGATACAGACTTGGTACAGAATTCGGAGAAGCCTATTGAGACACTCGTCAAGGTACTGATACTGCGTGTCGATGTTTAAATTTGGCTAATATTCGATAAACAGGTCGGCGAGAGGATAGGCAAAATTCTATGAAACATAAGCCAATATTTAGTATATCCCATTCTAAATCAGATATATAGATACTGCTGTCGTCTATGTCGAATTTATTGTTTGTGCATCTGGATGCGTCCTGCGCCACTCTACGAGCATTTCCACACTGATCATTTTGAGACCCCACTTGTCGGCAAACGCCCTGCAATCGTCTCTCCGAGCCATGGTGCCTTGTGCGTCGTCGTTGACGAGCTCACAAAGGACACCTGCGGGAGGCAGGCCGGTCAAGATACATAGATCGACGGCGCTCTCTGTGTGACCGGTGCGGGTGAGTACGCCGCCTGCACGGGCACGGAGGGGGACCATATGCCCCGGACGGGTGAAATCAGACGGAACGGAATCGGATGAGGCGAGTGCGCGCACTGTTGCGGAGCGATCGGCCGCGGATATACCGGTTGTTGTCCCTGTGATAAATGGTGTGAGTGCGTATGGAGGGAAATGGATGTACACCAACCGTGCTTGTAGTCGACGGTGACGGTGTACGCCGTGCGGTGGCGGTCTTGGTTGTCTGGGACCATCATGGGTAATTCGAGTTCATTGAGACGTTCGCCTGGTAGTGCGATGCAGATGTACCCGCTAGGATTGGTATTGAACTGCATGACATCAGCGAGAAGCAGGGCGGAACCGACCTGGTGTGCTTGATCATCCAAGCCATCTTCTCTGTTGTGCAATGAGAGGCGGCGATGATGAGGTCGCCTTCGTTTTCACGGTCCTCCGAGTCCATTACAACGAGGAATTCACCTGCTTTGAATGCAGCGAAAGCACTCTCGATTGGATCGAATGCAAAGTAGGTGAGAGGTGCATGGTGTTTGAGGACTGCGGGAACGGAGCGGGGAACTGAGGGAGAGACGGCAGTGGGAGCCATTATGGAGGTAGAGGTGGATGTGTCGGCGAGCATGAGTTTTTACAAGATGTGATCAATTCAATCCCGTGCAAGATGACGAATAAGCGGTGAGATTATGAAGCAAAGAGTGCGTGGAAATGTCAGGCTGAGACGAGAGAGGCCTCCGCTGTTGCCGTGGTGGTCGCCGTGCTCGTCGCTGTGCTTGCCGTCGTCCATGATCCACACCGACAATTTCCGTCGCTGCCAATTCAGTTCGGCATGGCGGCGCGATTACTCCGGCCATTTCCGGGATAACACGGATTCCACAAATCTTCAAAAAAGTTCCGATCGCTGCCACTTGCTTTCCGTCTTTAACCACCACTCCTCCCCTCCGCCTCCCCTGGGACTCGCCCTCCAGTCGAGCTTAGACTTTCCTACACACCCTTCTCATTTACTCTCATGGCTGCTATTTCGCCCAAGTGGGATGCCAGGTACGTCGCCCTGATCCACAAAATTTTCAGTGCCAGCTAATCTCGCCTAGATTTGCTGGTCCCGTCCCTCACGATGTCAGCTATTATGCCAAGTGCATGCTCGGTGGTGCTCTCGCCTGTGGCTTCACCCACGCCGGTATAACTCCTCTGGATGTCGCCAAGTGTAACATGCAGGTTCGCATATTTGCTTGTTACAATTCTTTTCTTTCCAACAAACGTCATCCAGGTTAGCCCTGCAAAATACCAAGGCCTTGTTCCCTCTATCAAACTCCTACTCAAAGAGGAGGGTTCCAAGGGTATCTGGAAGGGTTTCGGCCCCACCTTTGTCGGCTACTCTGCCCAGGGCATGTTCAAGTACGGTCTCTATGAAGTCTTCAAGGACTTTTATTCCAACCTCGCCGGAGAGGAGGCTTCCTCCAACTACAAGCCTGCCATTTGGCTCGCCGGTTCCGCTTCTGCTGAGGTCTTCGCCGATATCGCTCTCTGCCCTCTCGAGATGACCAAGGTCAAGATTCAAACATCTCCCTCCGGTACCTTCCCCATTGGCTTCGGCGCTGCTCTTGCACAGATGAGCCGCAGCAAGGTTGAGACTCGTTACCCCTTCGGTTCCCTCGTTCCCCTCTGGTCGCGTCAAGTGCGTATCTAATCTTGGTCCTTGACTTTTGAACTAAATACCCCGTAGATTCCATACACCATGGCCAAGTTCTTCTTCTTCGAGAAGATTGTCCAGCTGTTCTATACCCACGTCTTCACGAAGCCTAAGGAAACGTATTCCAAGACCACTCAGCTCGGTGTCACCTTTGCCTCTGGTTACCTCGCTGGTGTCGTCTGCGCCATCGTTTCACACCCCGCTGATTCCCTCGTCTCCCTCCTTGGTAAGGCTGAGAACAAGGGCAAGAGCTTCGGTCAGATCGCCAGTGAGGTCGGTGTTGTGTCCCTTGCGACCAAGGGTCTCGGCACTCGTGTCATCATGATTGGTGAGTCTCTTTTCGATGCTGCTGCTAAAGCTATCCTGATGAAATTGTGCAATAGGTACCCTCACTGGCTTCCAATGGTGGATCTACGACACATTCAAGAGCGCCATGGGTCTCGGCACAACTGGTGGAAAATAAACAAGTTCACTTTTAGAGTGGGGAGCGATAGAGGAGGACGTTTTGATTCGCTGGGATATCCCGTATTACCACCTGCTTGCTGTGCCAGCATGCATATCTTTATACATAGATTGGAATCATACACTAGTAATCATCATGTTGGAGACCACAAATACATGTGAGTGGAGATCGCGTACCGAATGTACGGCCCGTGTACCCACGCGACGCGTCGAATCACGGGACGTCTGTTCTCTGCGAAGGCGTATATCCCAACCACAGTACGACCGAAATTCTGCCTACCATCACCATGCCTGCTCCACCTGGAGCCTGTGAATAGAGCCATGCAAGAACAGAAGGCGAAGTTGAAATGCGGTATTTCAATGATTCATTGCTTCCGTGACGTATGCTATCGTGAACAGAGATTTGTGGCGAGTTAAAGGACGGATCGAATGGTGCATAGGTCCTGGCTACTTACAAGTTAATCTAATATTTCAATACACTGTAAAAGGAGAAGGCCATCAATCCTAATGACTTGGTGAACATGTCTTGTAATTAGCTTTCTAGAGCTTGAATTTCATTGCCTTGATCGTTCAGATACAGTAGGCTCCCCCATTCATTAGGTCAGGCATTTACATACTTACATAGTTATTTGTACCTAAGCAGGAACGAAAGAGGGTGGTCCACGCTACGAGACTCAGAGCGGCTGAGAGTATGATTACGTAACTGGCAAGGTGTCCTTGT
>QGOA01007535.1:0-26105 GCA_003313075.1 Termitomyces sp. MG16
GGAAGATACATTCTACATATGGAAATACCAAAGGTGTGGCTTGAGAAACTATACAGGATGATCAAATCTGATTGTATTGGAGTAGTAAGTAAGAACAAAGGAAAAAGATTTAATTAACCAGGAAGTAACTAATGCCACCACCATAGTAGTGAGTCTATTACAACAGCCTCTGCTAGAACAGATATTCATGTATTCAAAACATACCGGTGGTTCTTCCATTACTGTGGACACACAGGACAAACAATCTGTATGAATAGGAGATCTTTAAGAGATTGAATGTCTTGCCCAAAGTGGGCAACTGGCTTCTAAATTGGGAATTTCTCTGGCCAATCAACATTAGCAGCCACAATAATGGCCTCAAAACAGCATATGTTGTTTCCAAACTGCATAATTGAAGTAATAATAACCATTACAGGCCATAACTACGAGATAAGGCTGTGTTTGGAAGGACAAGATAATTAGAAAGATATGTAGGATGTCATGACCCCTCCCACTCAGAACCACTCTGGGACACCCCCAGAGCTCTATCTGGGGCCCCTCCGCCAACTCCATGACATGACTTCTGCCATCACACACATCAAGCCCTGCCATCACACCACACCCCCTGACAGCCCCGCTGCACGAACCCTGAAACTGTCCACCAGCACATGCTGATCACCGAATCATGTCAACTACTCCGGCCATCATGCATCACGCATCAGGACACCCTTCCATGCCAATTGATTGTGCATCCTGCATGCGCAATCCTCGGTATACAGTTTCTCCTCCTTCTGCTGCCATCTATTAACTTCTGGAACTGCCCCAGACATCCCAGGACTTCTCAGGAACCCAGGACAACCTCCACCAGTAGTTAAGAGTAGCTACTCACTTGTCATACTCTAGTCTTGATATTGCATTTGATTGTTTGCATGCCCTTTGATTGACTGGTATGCACTGACTAGTATGCTTGACTGGCACGCTTCAACTGGCACACTCAATTTGTTCACATGCTCTTAAGATTGGTATGCACTTTGCAACTTAAACTTTACTAACTGGGTCTCATCCTAGAACGTCCGGTTCTTGACTCAACTCCATCCCCTTAATTCCTTTCAACTTCACCCAATCTCCGGACCCAGTCTTTTACTCCAGGAATTCCCCTGTTTGCGTCTTGAACTCCGGAGCTCAGCCCAGAGTTCCAGACACCTGAGTACACATAGATCAAGTCCGCCTCGTAAGGGTGTTGCTTTCCTAGAAAGCCCCCAACTCAGCAAAACCTGACATAGAAGTTTGGCAGGAAGAACAGAAGTTCTGTATGCAGAAACAGCAGTAGGCATGGTGGATACTAGGTGGGTGGGCCCTATGCTGCTTAGTGTGTAGTGTGTCATGTCAATTCAGATTGGTGTAGGGTGAATGTATAAGTGATATTTTATGCGCTTCATAATATACTAAAGGGCAGGAGGGTGGGTAAAAGCAAAAATAAAAGAAGTTGAAATGAAACAATGTAGGTTTCACCTCAAACACAATAGTAGGAGCATTCAAAAAAGGAAAGAGCATGGTCCACATGGGCCACCTGCCTTATCTCATGCTGGGCTAGCAGGCAAGCCCATAGCACAGCTTCCAATAAGGCTGTGTTTGGAAGAATGAGATAATTAGAAAGATATGTAGAAGTTTGGTAGGAGAAATGGAAGTTCTGTATGCAAAAACAGTAGTGGGTATGGCAGATACTCTGACCAGGTGCAGCTCAAGCTCAGCCATGCCTACCCACTGGAGCTGAGCCTATTGTCCATAGAGAGGTTACAAAGTAGTTTATCAGGAAATATATGAGAAAAATTGTTATTGAAACATATATAATACACAGCAAAAAATAGAAATATTAAGATGTATATTTGAGAATTTTGTGTGAGAGGGGTTGAAAGTGTTGTAATGTATAGTAGGAGTTAAACATATAATACAGTGGAAAATCAAGAAAGTGAGATATTGAGTAGATCTGACCAGTTGGTAGTGAGAACATTCAAAAAGTTGTTTTCTTGAGCAAATTGGCGGTGCATAGACTCCCAGGCAGAGGCCATTACATTTGGCACAATAGTATCCAATCATCTCCAGTAGATGAGGAAGCATAGAGAAGACTAATTGCTGTGCTTCATAACTATGTGTGGAGGCACACCATCAGAGAGGAGTTTAATGGAACTATCAATATGGAAACTGTGTCTGTAGATGATGTCAAGATTTTGGGCTGATGAGATCCAAGAAAAAGGAAAATTTTAGACAAGAGATATAAAGTCAAGGCTTATAGTCACTCGTGATTGTTGAAATAAACATGTCTTTAGTAAGAAACAAAAGTGAAAAATTTTCAGATGAAGGATTGTGGAAAGCAAATAGAGGAGAACTGTTAGAAGGATAGTTGATAGCCAGGTGATTAGATAGGGCACAAACAGAACAAAAGATATCCTCTCTCTGGGTTAATGAACAGTTGGCCCTGGTAAAACAAGTTATTTTAGTCCAAGGGATGTGAATAGTGATAGCACAACAATCACGTATAGGAGTGAAATGGATGTTACAATTTATTGTAATATTACAAGCAGGATCAAAACTTTTGTGAGATAAAGGCAAAAGTTTGCCAAGACATCAACAACTCCAGAAAGCAGTGAGAGCAGCTGCCAGATGGCATGGCTTTCGGGTGCTATGAAGCCAAGAGAGTCATGAAGAACTCAAAGGTGATGGAGTGAAATGGGATGACATGGGGCCACTTGAAAGCTAAGCCTTGAGAAACTGCAGAGGTTTGGAGCAATTTAACCCAGGGATTGCCACCCATCTATTCAGTGCAATTGAATAAATGCTAGAGATGTAGGCCATTGATCCAAAGTTTGATAGATTGAGCTGAGCAAATGGTGATGTGGCTGGCAACAAAACCTGTGATAAGAACGGGGTCTGCAGGCATGCGTAAATTTTCAGGAACATGCTTGGAATCACAGAACTGAGTGAAACAAAAGATACCTGCACCATAGCATTGGCAAGTTTTTTTCTCAACAGAGGAGAGGAGTCCCATGAATATTTTGGTGTGCACTGAGAGGGAAAGCTTTTGAGACACAGTATTATCTGTGAGGATGCCATGTGGAGTCTTCCAAAGAATGAGACATTGGTTGGCTAGAACAAGGGGTTGGAGATGCAATGGTAAATAAGAATTATTGTGATTGGGGGCTTGGAGAGAGATATTGCATAACAAAGCAATTGCGAGAAATTGTGGATTATCAGATGGAATAGGTGAATTGCCTAGGAGGTGTTGAGAGAGTGGTGAGTATAATAAAAGGGAGAAATGTGGTTGTTTAGAAGTGTAGATGTCTTGAAGCACTTGGCAAACCATTTGATGACATGGAGTGTAAATAGTCGATGGGCTGGATGTCATGGCTATTGTGGATTTTGGTTTGTAAATATCATACAATTCAATTGTTTTTGTAGACCTTAGTTTGTAAATATGACAAGGTTGAATTACTGTAGTAGAAGTGGAAGACAACAAAAGATTGAAAGTGTTGTCAGTGGAAGATGAAGGGAGCTTAGGTGTGTTGCCAGCAGAAATGGAAGGTGATCAAATATTTAGTTGGCCAGGAATATAAATGTCTTGTTTGGCAGGCCTTTTCATGATATAAGGTCTGTAACAGGGTGCGTAAATGTTTAGAGAAGTAGAGGGATACTGAAGACTTTCAATGGGATTTGGAGAATATGGACATTGAAATGTATGGAGAAACAATGTCACAGATGTGCTCTCACATCTGAGAGATGTCATTAGTCATAGGTAAAAGAATTAGCAATGTTGTTGGGGAGTTCAAATGCCTGATCAAGACAAAAAGAGTTTGGTGGAGTGCACTTCCCACACAAGAGTGCATCTGCTGGATTCAAATGTGAAGGAATATAACAATAAGAAGGCACAATCATACATTCATTAAGCACTGCATATGAATGTTAAATGCAGAGGTTAAGATAAAACAAGCAACTGTGGCCCTTTTGGTGGGCACTAATGGCCCCAGAGTTATCAGAGTGAACAAGAATTCTCCTGGAGGATGAGATATGAGTGAGAAAGAAATGAAGTAAAAAAGTAGAAGATTGCCTATTGTGAAATCCAAGTTGACACAAGAAATAGAACAAGATTTTGATTGCTATGGATTCAAGCCAACAAATATCTTGCCTAGGGTGTTTCTAGTCAGATTTCAGATTTAAAGTATAGTGACAGTGACTAAGCAATATGCCGATGCCACAGGATGTCGAGGCATCAACATAAATACCAAGATCTTCAAGAAGTTGGATGGGAAAAAGTTGATGGAAGGCAGAAGTATCTTGAAGACGGGCTTGCCACCATTTCAAGGAGTGTACAAAAGAATTAGTAAGATGATGTTTGGCAAATTTATTGGCATGATAAGAGGATATGAAGTTCAAGAAGACAGGCAGATGAGAAGAGCCTTTAGGAAAAACAAAAAAAACGTGAATTAGGGTGCCATGTAAGACTTGAATATCTCTAAGTGTGAAGCCACTGTGATCATTCTCATGGGACTCCAACATCAAAGTTACGTGCAATAAATATTTTAAATGTTTTTTATCTGGCAAGAAGACATGTTTGTAGAGTAAGTCCTAGGCAAAACCAATGAATATAAAGGAATCTGTAAATTTGGTGCCCGATTTTTCTGTATGTCAAGGGATATCAATACAAGATATAAGATCAAGAACATAATCCCTGTCATGAGCATAGAGGAAACTGTTATGGTGAAAAGGTCTGGATATATTAGAAAATCAGAGGCAATTGATGTCATCTTTGAATTTAAACAATAAACTGTCGTCTCCTAATTGAGCAGTCCAGATGTTGACCAGGGCATTAGCAATTTGGCCAGCATTGCTGCTGGCAGGTCTTGCACCAAATGGGTAGTTGTAGTCAATGTAAAATTTATCTTCAAAACTGACAACTAGGAAAGGTTTATGGTCTGGCAACATTGGACATGTTTTGTGGAAGAACTTGATGTTAAAGCAACATGCTTGAGTTCTGGGAGGTGATACAGCAATCTGTGAAGGAATGGTGTAAGCAATAGAAAGGTGGGAGATTTTGGAAATAAAGAAGTGTAAGAAGGAAGATGTGCATAAAAGAATATACCGATACAAGAAATAGAGAAATAGTGACAAGTGTAAGAAAAGAAGATAGAAACATTGGGAGGTATAAAAAGAACAGAAAAAGAATGGAGAAAGAATGTAGAAAGCACTGGAAGGTGCAAGAAAAGACAAAGAAAGAGTTTGAAAAGGATATAGAAAACACCAGAAGGTGTGAGAAAGGATGTAGAAAGACTGAGAAATAGCACCATGCTGAAATAGCATAGCAGAAAAGGCAGGCATTGAAATGACATGAGAAAAAAGCCAGATGGCATAAAAGAAAAGACAGATGCACTGAGTTGGCACAATAAAAAATATGAAATAGACAGCAAAATGCATAACTGTTTGACAATTAGTATAAAACAAGGCTTACCTGTTCAGCAACAAGATGTGCAATATCGAAGTGCATTGGGAAGTCTTCTTTATCAATGAAGCTGTTAACCAAGAAAACGCTAGTAAAAGAATTATTTTTAGACAGATTTCTACAAATACGGTATTTTGTGGGCAAACCAAAGCCTGGGTGCTGGACAGCAACAATTAAGGGTGAGGAGTATATAGGACCCCTCAAAATATGTTCTGTATGAGGTAAAGAAAAGGGGCCAGACATTTGGCATGCCATAACTTCATTGTTCAGATATTCTCAAATAATCTCTGGAAACTCAGCCACAAATGGATAGTTTCAAATAACAATAGAGTCAGCAAGTAGAGGCAGTATGCCCAAAGGAAAGCCCTGTTGTAAATTTAAAATCAGATGAGGATAAAAATTTAACAAATCATGTTTAAGAAGAAGCTATTCAAAAGCTCCAGAATTATAGAGATGTGTTACATGTTCAAATAATTCAATGTCCTGAGATGACAAAGTGGTAGTCAAAGGCCAAGAGTGCACATGGGTTGTAAGATCTGGGTAGTGAAGCATTTTAGAAGGTGGATGTCAATGAGGCTCAGGCACAGATCTGGCCATTGAGAACGCACAGACATGCTTGTAAATGTGCAAAGGCAGGGTGGTCTCCTCCACAGAGTGAACATATGTGAATAGCTTTGTTGCCATGTTAGTTGTTGCAAGGTTGGTTGAAATATTGTAGACTCTGCAAATCCTTTAAGGCCATCCATCCTTCTCATGAATTTTTTGCTGAGACAAGTTGATTTCTAATAAGTCTGGCATACAAAGGCTTCCCATCTTTGAAGGAAGTGATATTGGCAGGATGCTCAGTGAACTAGTGGCCTCTTCCACAAAGTAGGCATGCCAGTGCAGTCTCTCAAAAAAACAGTGCATTATTTTTACAAGTAGACCTAAGCAAAGTAGCATCAGAGAAGAAGAATGTGGCACCTTGGATTCAAACACCCTCCTACGATCTTCCACAAGCACGTGATGAGACTGGAGAATAACATTCACACAGGATGCATACTTGGACCAGTCAAAAATGACATTGGCCATGAGTATGTCTAGGCAAGCTTCACGCTCAAACTTGTACTAAAGGGAATAAGTATCCTTGAAGTTCTCAATCTATTGAAAGAAATTTAGATGTTTATCATACTCAATCACGTGATTTGTAGAGAATGATGTTGGATCATCAGCAGGATCTGACTGCAAAGGCTTTTTGCTGAGCAGATTGAGTGCCTCTCAAAGATTCTTAGAGGCCTCGATGAAGTGCATAGGAGTGAGGCATGTATGCATATTGTCATTGTTCCAGGCCAGAATTATTTTGACAACATCAAGGAGAAGAACCTTATCTGTGGATTTGTCATCTAAATTAAACAAGCACACTACCTTTGTGTGAATGGTCTGGGGAGAATTGTTCACTAAATCTATATGATGATTAGTAAAGAAATAAAGAGGTGGAGAGAAGCGATTTCAAATGTTGAGTAGGTAGATAGTGGGGATGACTATCTTACAAGATTTTCTTAAAGAACGCTTAACTGGGTTGGCCATCTCCATACTATCCAACAGATTCGCTCAAATTATGCTATCAGTCTCCTTATCCTTCTCCTTAGAGGCCTGTCATTTGACCTCAGCTTGTTTCTTGCTCTGAATTTGAGTAGCCAAGATGTCCTGGAGGAGTAATGGAGGTAAAGGAGACAAAAGGGCACAGAGAACTTCACTATCAATAAGATCTTAGATTTCTTCTTTAGTGTAGAGGTAAATAGGCTTGAGAGGAGGACTGATATTTAAGTCTTGGGGCTGAGGGACTGAAGTATTTTTGACATTGACAGTCTGAAAAATGCTAGCATTGTTGAACTTCTCTGCAGCAGCATTCTGGTTGACTCTGACAGCCAGCAACAGTTTGAAGCGACTAATCCCATCAGGCTGAAGAATCTTCCCATCAAAATCAAAATCTTCTGATATAGGGCCTGATATTCCTGCATAAGAGTCATAGAGATATAATCATGGATCAATATGGCCTACCTGTCTTTTAAACCAAAAAAGTTCCTAGTAGCAAGCCTATCATGATAATGATATCCAAATAATACACTAGTTCATACTGTATACCATGCAATAAAAATCAATCTGAGTATTCTAAATTCTGATATCTCTAGTCAATATATATGCCATAGAGCACATGAACACTAGCTGGCAAACTGGTTTTCAAAAGGAAGTACAATGACATTTATTGTTGCTATATATAGAACAAGGTGCACCATTATTATTAATTCACAAATGGCCTTGTTCCCCTGCCTTAGATGGCAATAAAACACTAATATAAGTGAGAACAAGTAAGTAACTGTGTGGGCAAAACAATAAGTTATTGTTCTGCACTATAAGAAAAACAATAGCATTATAGTTGTATGCCACACTAATTAACTGGAAACTGCATGGGCTATTGTCTATTGAAAAACAATAAGAAAAAACAATAGAAGCAGAAAAACCAAGGAGATTCAAAGGATCTGATGAGCCTATAAAAAAGCAAAACTTGGATTGGCTTGAACGCCAAGTTATCTAAATTCTCCAGGGTAGGGCATCACAATGGTACGTGTCATACATTGTATGGGAGCTTGCTTTGTGCCTTACTATACGTGTCCAGTGGAGTCCGCTACACTGGAGCAGAGCAGTCCCCACAGTGCCATAGAATGCAGAGCCGCGGACATGTTACAATGTGCTGTATGACACGGTCCAGTGAATCGATAAAAGGCGGGCATACACATGCGCACACAGGCCTGGCAGATGCCAGCAGACACTAGTGGACGTCAATGTGTGTCAGCGGCTGCCGGTGGGCATCAGCCCATGAGTGAAAACCTCCTTCATTAGCAGATGTCATGGCATGAATAAACCCTTCTCGAGGTTCCCCACTTTCCTCCCCTCTCTATTCCTCCCCGCAATAACTTGAGGCTGCACATCTCCCCTTCTCTCCTTTTCCCACCCCTGATGCCAGCATACGTCCACAAAAGAGCCCTGCAAACCTACGCAGGCCTACGCAAGCCACCAGCAGACATCTACACAGACGTACGTTGATGGACTCAAACCCACACAGGCCCATGCAGGCTTGCGCAGGGCACCAGCGGACATCCACAGAGGCCTACGCAGGTCCATGGAGTCTGGTTGGACCAAGGAAAAAGGTAACTTTGTCTTGCTTGCCATATGCCTGTAGGGGGGAATCAAACCCCCAGCCTTGGAAAAGCCTCCAGCAACAGAATGCACATTTAATCATTGCACCACAGGTCTGTTACTAACAGATAGATTCAAAGGTCAGATAACACAATAAATGGACACCCACCTACGTTTCTGCAAGTTCCCGTATGGATTTTTTGAGGTGGAAGGGGGGTGGCATATCTTCCAAAAGAGTTTTCGTGGCTTGAAAGGGGCGTTGGCATCAGTAGCCATCAGCTGGCATCCGTCGTGACCTGCTGGCATCTGCCAGATATCCGCTAGTATCCGTTGGCATCCACAGAAATCCGTTAGCAACCCCCGGCATCATCCGGCATCAGGGTGGGAGAGAAGAAAACAGGGTGTGTAGGTGTCTGCCACATGGGGTGGTGTCTCAGAGAGCATGGGGGGTGGTGGAAGAGGGATGGGGGTGGGGAGAAAGAGGGGGAAGGGGGAAGGGAAGGAGTGTGGGTGTTTGCTAGTACGCCAGCGGATGTAGCAGATGTCAGACGTCAGGTCAGGGGGGAGGAGAGAAGCGAGGTGCATGTAGTGGATGGGGGTGACATGTGAGATAGTGTGGAGAGTGGAGAGGATGGCACTGGGGAGAAAGAGGGGGAAGGGCGGAAGAGGGTGCATGAGTGTCTGCTGTCCGCTGGCATGCCAGCGGATGGTAGCTGACGTTGGCATGTGAGCCAGCTGACATCAGCGGTGCAACCAGTCCCAGTGGTTCAGTAGAATATTCATTTATTGATATTCAATATTGTGTACAGCGGTGGATTCTACTCCCCCTACTCCACCTTAACAGGAACTAATAATGTGTTTTTATATGGATGCCTTTTTGCTCTACATGTACATTGTACTGACCTGTAGTAAGCGCCTGTGGTAGTTGATCTGACCAAAACTCTAGCAATTACTGAAGCGGGATAGGATGGAGGAGTTGACAAATGAGATCATTCCAGTACACATGACAAGTGACAATACACCAGGGCTGACTATCTTTTTTACAAAGACCAGCACAAAGATAGCCAGCCACAGTGTATTATCAACTGATCATGAGCACTGGAATGAACATACGCACAAACTCATCCATCTTATGCCACTGCAGAAATCTCTGGAGTTTTCAACAGATCAAATTCATGATGCTAGTGGACATTAGCGGCCTGCTGCTATTATATAATGTAAACTAGTGGGAGTCAAACTCACCTCTTGTGCACAATATAATATATCAATTTATGAATATTCCATTGTACCACAGACGCTTACTACAAGTCAGGACGGTGTTCATGTAGTGCACAAATAGACCTATACAGAATTTGAACAAATAGAAATTTTACTGCAACTGGTGCATCTGTATTGAATTGACAATATTAGATTGATATTTATTTACATCATAGAAGTATACAGGAAAGAAGAAAACCATGGTTTGTAGCAGAATATTAGACTGATATTGATTTACACCATAGCGTTATATACGAAGTGTCTGTGGTGTAGTGGAATATTTCCAATTGATATTCCTTGTATCTTGCAATAGGTGGGTTCGACTCCCTCTAGTGCATTGACATCAAACTCAAATATTTTTGACCACACACAGAATAATAGACTGATGTTTATTTATATCATAGCAATGTACAGTAAGCATTGGTGGTCTAGTAGAATATTATCCATTGGTCTTTATTATGTCTTGCAGTAGACAGGTTTGATTCCTACTAGTGCATTTATATCAAACTGTTTAGAATTTTTGACCTGCTTAGCTAATTGTTATTTACTACACAGTATGATAAACAAAGTAAGGTTCTAATTTAAACAGGGTGACATGATATCTATTTAAACTATAGCAGTATACAGTAAGCATTGATGGTCTAGTGGAATATTATCCATTGGTGTTCATTGTGTGTTGCAGTAGGTGGGTTCAACTCCTGCTTAGTGCAATAAACATTAAGACGTTTGCAATTTTTGACCTGCTTAGCTAATTGTTATTTACTAAACTGTAAGATAAACAAAATAAGGTTTTGTCAAGCAATAAATCAAACTTCTTTTGTAATTTAAACAGGGTCACATGATATCTATTTTCAGAACTTGCTTCGTGTAAAGTTCTCATCCATTTCTTTAATCCTCCATCCGCCATGTCTAACAAAAAACTCCACCAACAGGTCATTGACGTGGATGTTCAAGTATTATACCTTGCTCTCAGAGGAGATCTGCATCAACTTAAAGCACAGCAGAAGGACCTGGTAAGATACAAGCACTCCTGCTTAATAGACATGCACTAATAGTCGTCCTGTAGATTGACATGTGGTTCATGATTAGGGACGTCAAGAATGACAAGAAACTCCTCCTTGATGCCAAGAGAAGTTTTATCAACAAAGTTATCCTGCTACTCCAGAGCAAGCTTTCTGACAAGGATATGACCAGGTGGTTGAAGGATGCTGTGAAGAAATGGACCCAGAGAAGCGGAAGAGGGGAAGAACCAAGTGGGGGCGAAGAACAACCTGATCCATCGACTGAGGCTGGTCTGTTGGCAGCACTGGCACGAGAAGACCGGATAGGTCATAGGCCAGCAGCAGGAGATTTGTCTGGTTCGTCACCAATTCCAAAGAAGAGAAAACGACCAAGTCCTCCAGCGGCAGGAGATTTGTCTGGTCCATCGCCAAATCCCAAGAAGCCAAAATGGGTGACCTATATCAGTCAATGTCCTCCTAGTATCTATTGTCAACAAAAGAAGCAGGAGAACAAGGATGAGGACGAGGATAAAGAGGAAGAGAAAGAGGAAGAACAAGAGGGCAGAATACCGAAGGGGAAAATTACTGAAGGGATGCTGTTAGGCAGATATCTGAGGACAGCACCTCGTCACAAGAGTCAGCACATCAACCCCCCTTGCTAATATTGCACAAGTAAGCGGCTACAGTGTGTCAGGCCAAAGGGCGGCACTGCATGCAATTTCTGCTGGCTCATTTGCAAACAAACATGCAGCCTGACGATTGTCAAGAAATCCATCAAGCCCAGCAACAAGGGAAAGGGAAAAAAACTACTAAGAAAGAAGTCAGTGACGATTATTGAGAGTGATGATGGTATGAAACTCTTTTCCTGCTCAAATAGCTAACCAATAGTTAGCAAATGAACCAGCTAGTCCAATCGTGGGACCATCAAAACCGTCTGTCCATCTATCCCAACCATCGACCTCCAACCGCCCAGCGGATCCTCTTCCAGTCAAGGGAAAGGGCAAGGAGCAGGCAATGGAGTCTAGTCACAGTGAGGACATTGTGGCTGGTGTAATGGCAGAGATGAAGAGCTGTTTGGACAGGATGGAGAATGGGTTCCAGGAAGCATTGCAGAATGTTGGGGAGCAGGTGCAGAATGGGTTTGTCACGGCTGAGGTGAGCTGGTTACTGCATATTGAGGACTTCTTCTGTCACTACCAGACTCAGGTCGACACGCTCAGTGGCCGCATGAAAATCCTGCAAACCAATGTTTCTCGTGCGGGTGAGATACTTGCATCCCACGATGGATGGATACGTCAGACAGAGAAGCAGATCCGCCATATTCGGGGTATAGTTGACACTTTGCAGAGTCGACTTCACATCTCTACCCGTCCCTCCAGTCTGTCAGCTCAAGATGATGTGGCAGTGCATCCAACAGGGCATAGTGGACTTGGACCCATTGTTAAAGAGGAAGAAACCACTCCTGACCCTACTGCTGACCAATCCCCTGCCACTGCTGACATATCCATTCTTACTGGTGACACCTCTGCCCTCGCCACTGACCAATCCCATTATGCCGCTGACTTATCCGCTCCTACCATTGCTCTGTCCCTGCTTCAACAAATATCCTCAGGGACATCTCCCACACAAACATCTCCATCACTCCCTCAACCATCTTCCATCCCTCTACCAGTCCCTGCCAAGGACCCTCTCTTTGGCCCAAGGAGATAGGCTCGCAGCAACTCCCGAAGTAGTCAGCCGCCAATGCAACGGACCCAATCATCCAGTTGGCTTACTGAGAGACAAAAAGCAACAGAAGACAAGTGAAGATGGACGGTTTAAGATGGACAGCTTATTATTGCATTGTTTTTTTTTGCTATAACAGACATTGCTACATTTTTGTAATACTATAGTTTACAAAAATGTAATGTAACATTTCCCCCTTCCCCACATCAATGACGGCGGACTGGTCAAATGACCTTAGTGCAGCTGCTACTCCTTTTTGCTGGTGTAGACATATCAATGTATCGAGCTGCATCTTTCTGTAGCATTTATGCTTAAGACTTGTGAGGTCACTTGGAATTTGTTGACAATTGGTTAGGCAATGCCTTGCGCTTCTTTTGGTTTTGTAATGCCGGCCTTCCCTCACCTTCAAATTGGTCATTGTCCTCATCTTGAAAAATGTCGAGCACTCTTCTTGACACTCTATATCTAGGGGAACTATCAATAGGGTCATTAATTGGAGAGTCTGAATGGCTCCATCCTCTTTGTTGTAAGAGGTAGATGGTAGTGGCATCTACCACTGCTGTATCATCACCACATTTGTCATGAACGGATTTGTCAAGAGCGGACTCGTCATGAGCAGAAGCTGATACATTTGGTTGGGATTCGTTGTGAACCGTGGATCTGTTGTAGCACTGAGGCTGGGGAGTGTGTGGTGAGTGCAAAACAGGGTGTTCCTCCTGTAAGTCAGGCAGTGGTGTGTGTAGTATGCTAGGTGACATGGAGAAGTGTAGGCCCCAGTTGCCACTCCAAGTTGGCTGCAGATCCAGTGACTAAGCGAATCTGCCATTAGCGGCTCCATCATTAGCAATGGTCCTACTGTTGCTATCAACTACCGCAGATCTGGTGACTAAAGCGGATCTACCATCAGCGGCTCCATCATTAGCAATGGTCCTACTGTTGCCATCGACTACCGCTGATGGTGTTGGCCTCTGTTTCCGATTTTTCCCTTCATTTTTGCGTGTAGCCTTACATGCTGCTGCTGCTGCCGCATTTTTTTCACAATCAGCTTGGGTGCCGTACTCAGCAGCTACTGGCTGCTTGTGACGGTTGAGATAAACCGTCCAGTGGAAGGTGTCACCGGATTCATACTGCTCTTGACAGTCTCTCCAGAAGTTCAGCAGACGCAATAGCTCAGGCTGACCAAGATTATGGGGATCTTGGAATATCAGACCCTCTGGAAGATACCTTGAATGTATGAATTGCTAATCATTGGTCCTCACTGCCTTGTAAGGAGCAGATTCATACCAGTAACCAGACGCAATTTCTGATGGAGTGATCAGATAATGAGCAAAGGTAGAGAAAACTAGGATTCACTGTAATGAGTATTTAGATAGTTCCAGACAAGCATTTCCAATTCTGCCTGAGTTTGAAATATATTTGGTCCTGGATCTCCTGGTAATATTGGGAATCCATCCTTATCCAGATCAAAGATGAGGTCATGGCATGTAAGAATAGGAGGAGTCAAATCATGGGATGGTTGCATGTTGGACGGCATGTCTCTACCAAGAAGAGCAGACATGTAATCCATCATCTTCTTGTTGAGGTCACTAACAAGGTCAGGAAAGGAGTCTTGAAAGGTAGGTCAGTTAGCATGGGTCAAGTATGACATATTGTCATGACTATAATTGGTGTCAAAATTGTTTAAAGAATGATGGCACCACATACATTCTAATAGTCATGCCTTCATCTGCATACCAACCAACAACAGTCCAACTCAACATGCTCATCTCTCTAAATCAAAGCACATCTGCATCGTCCACAGGCTTCAAACCGTGCTTTTGGGCCTTCCTGGAAAGACAACAATTAGAAAGCGGAATCAAGCGGACGGATGTACAATGAATAGAGAACGGATGGGAGACAGAAGAAGTACCAACTTGCGCTGAATTTCTGGCAGATTTCCTTTTTTGCTCCATTCTGCCGCTATTTTCTGTAAACGACTTTCCTCCTGTGGTGTGAGTTGATGCATAACATTTTTGACAGCCACATTATATTGTGCAAATACATCCAATCCCGAGGCATTGTGATCCTTACCCCTCAACAAGTTCTGGATCTCCTTGTTTATCTCCTTTGCCATTATCTGTCAGACAACATCTTGCAGTGAAGTTTTCAGGAGCACCTTTGGATCTTTATGCTGGTAGTAAGAGTGCCAGCAATTCTTGATATACTGGACAACCTTCTATTCAAGCAAATGATGTCTAGTTCTTTGCAATGAGTTGCTGTACCTACTTTGATTCTCTCTGCCCACTCTTCCCCTGTCTTTGGCTCTGTCCCCTTAGTGGCCCAGTAGTTGAAGATATTCATTAGGATTTTATCCTTCAAGATAGCAGTCTGAGCTTGAGGAGTAGTTGAGAAGCGGTAGAGTTCCTTGTATGATTTAAAGATAGATCTTTCTTCTGCTGTAAATATTGGTTCCACTCGTCTTTTCTTTGGTGAAAATATTGGTTCAGGCGGTTGCAGGAGAGCAGACATGTTTGTAGACAATATAATTTTCTGCAACCACACAGTTCTTAACTGAAGAATCACATGATAAAATATAGATTTTCCGTTTAGTGTTTGTTGATAACAAACAGATTCCATTTGTCTTCAATGGATAGGGTCCGCTGTCTGCTGGTATCTGGCCCATCCAAATTGGAGCATATTGCTGATATCAATGAGCGATCTCATTAAATATCCGATATAATGGCTAGGTCCTGGCCATAGATATTTTGATCATGAACCTGAACTCTCTAAAGAAATGCAAGCAACCAAAAACAACAGTCATCAGACAAAGGGACCTCATCCCGTTTGCTGAGGAAAGGACATGACTCACTCAGAACACATGAGGGTTGCCAGTCCTCATAACACAACGGCTACCACTGGGTCCCGTTCCCATTGTAATTGGTGCACCACCTGCGGCATTTGCAAATAATGATAACTTTGCACACTTGGACAATAATCCAACGGTAGATGATGTAGATGATACAATGCCCATATCCATAAGACATGTAAAGGTGATTTGAATGTATGCTATTATTGAGAGCGAATTATTCAAGTTCATACATAGACACAGGCAGATTATCTTAACAACTTCATCAACCATGTTCCACAGTTGCTCAATGGATTGCTTGGTCATGAATCAATGAATGACGTTACTGATTGCCTTGCTTGTCCTGACCATTACCTCACACGATGGCGATGCTGTGATTGCATTGGGTCAAGAATATTCTGTCATGGATGTTTCCGCTGCACGTATGACTCCAACCCGTTTCATCAACCTGAAGTATAGAATGGTAGGTATTTCCAACCAATGAATATGTCAGATACTGGAGGGTATTTCTATATCCAACACAATTCATTGCATGCAAACTGTCATCAAGGGAAGGTCAGGGTCAGGGCTCTTAAGGACCACAAGCAGAAAAAGGACATTCAGGAGCAAGAGTTTCTACGACTCGAATATCAACTGGATGTTGAACTTCCATCAGTGGATAGCGACCCAGGACATCCAGCAGTGCATCCATCCATGACTTCAGATTTCCTGAGCAGACTTCAGGATGCCAGCCTTGATCAAATCATGGAAGAGGAAGAGCAACAGGAACCAGAGAATAATGTGCCAATAGAAAATATTCCAGAAGATCAGCCAGCCACGAACAGGTTCTGTATGGACAGATATGATTGCTTTGGGAATCCAATACAGCAGATTGTTCACACAACTGGAGTACACTATATCACTGTCATTTCATGTGAGTGTTCTGGGATGAATGTCTTGGTGGAGGATACCATCTACTCGCAGCTGGTCCCTAGTACATTTGATTGGACACAAACATATTTTACAATAGCTATGCTAAACGACTTCCATCTGACAAATCTAGAGTACAAAGCATCCGCCTACCAGTACTGGCAGAAAATTGCAAGAATAACTTCTCCAATTGCATCTTCTGGTGAAGTGGATAACTTTTACCGTGAGCTATGACGAATTTCTTGTTCATGGCGGTGGCTGAAGAAGTTGAAGTGGGCAGGCTTTGGTCATGATGAATCAAGGCATCCCATGGCACCGGACCATGGTGAAATTGCAATATTCTGTCCAACTTGTCCTCAACCAGGAGTCAATCTTCTATTCAACTGGGAAGAAGATCCCATCTGGTGGAAGTTCAATTATTTTTTAATGATGGACGGCAACTTCAAGGCAGATCATGTCCAACATTCTAATCCTGCTCATGATGTATGGCATTCAGAAGGCAGTGGTATGATGGCCAGGAGGGATGAGCTCACCCACTATCTCAAGCACACAAAGGAACAGCCAACAGTGAATAACATTCTTTAACTCTACCTGTCTACTGTCTGCTTATCAATTCAATTTTGTCCATCAGCCGTCCGCTGGACCTCCGTTGATGACGTCCAAAGTTTGGTCAGCAACAAATATAACTATAGTATTACCGTACCAAAAGCTTGTGTTGGGCACGCTATAAGTGATGTGAGGAGTCCCGGGCAGGTCCCAGAGAACGCGCCTATGAAAATAAAGTGAAACCGGAAAAGGTCGGCAAGTGTCAAGCGCTAAGGTAAAGTGCTTATGAAAGAAGCAGTAAGTGCACATGGCAATGTCAGTAGCAAGAATGCGGTAAGCTTAGCGAGGTCTAAGCGTCGTTAATGCCTGCCGTAGCTGCAAGGCACAAATAGGTCAAAGGCTAGCGATAGTCTGCAACTGCCGATGAGTTCGACGTTGCCGACCGTAAATGAGGTCTTGAGCATAAGGGAGACTGAAGTAAGGGGAGCAGGAAACTCTGTTCTCTCGTTTGATGGGTATGTACAAGTCAGTAAGTACTTTTTATACTACAAGAAATTCACCGTAGCCAGTGACCAACCATTGCCAAAGTGCAGTAAACTAGAAAATTTTATAGGGGTAGCTCCAACGGTTTCAGATCCCTACCGTCCATTCAAGACCCTTAGCGACACCAGGCAGCAGATCGCGATGCTAAATCCTCAATCCATCACCCTTCTGTCTGTCCAAAATGCTTAGCGATGTCAGGCGCCGAATCGAGGCGCTAAGTGATGTCAGACGCCAAGGTCAAACACCAAGCTGTCTGTCAGTTTTTGATAGATCATCAGGCTTCTCCCTAAGCGCTGTCATCAGTGACTGATGCCATCTGTCAGTTGTCATTCTGTCTGCCGTTGGTGCTATCACTGATTGGATCTGCTTCTTGCCGTGCGTGGCCGTCAAATATTGCCAAAATTGATTAATTAATGCGCGCTAAGGTATCCCGAGCCTGTGCTGTGTTGCCGTAGCCTGCCATTGATGCACTGATCCTGTATGGGGTCCTATCATCTCCCCCCAACTGAAAAATTGACTGTCCTCAGTCACCAAATATGGTTACCGTTACCGTTTTTGTGATGAGTAGTCCGTGCGTTCTTGAGATTTTGTTTATAGTCCTGGCGTGTGAGTTTGGACTTCGTTTCTTCTCCCCATCTTTACCTGGCGCTCTAAAAACAAAATATGTCTTTCCATATTCCAACTCCGCCCCCCATGCCTTCTCAGGCAGCTCAAGAAGCTGCCTATGCCTACATTGCCAAGGCCAATAATTTCATCAAGCGCATCGAGGGTGTGGGCATGGAGGCGCCTTCAAACTTGGTTATTGCGGTAATGAAGTTATTAGAGCGCTGGTATGAGGTTCGTGTCCTTGGCGTAGGCTGGGATAAGGAGATTGAAGTGCGGGAGTGGTGCCGGGCGTGGTACGTTGATAATCTGGGGTCTGAGTGGCTGGGTCCCTTCTCTCGCTTTGTAAGTTTTTATGGTTGCTTGCCACGTTGCTAGCTAACCAATCCCCCAGGCGCCTCCTCCCGTCCCAACTATTGAGGACGAGTTGGAGGACATCCTTTCTGGCGCCTTGCCAATGATGGTAAGCGCACCAGCGCCTGAGTGAGTATCTCTAACTGTGATTTCTAACTTAGCTGTGGTCTGATCTGTCTCCTCACAGTAAGCAAGAGGTATTGGCGCCTCTTGCCAACATGCAGGTTGATGCCGAGATGGCAGCAATTTGTGAGGAGGCGCTTGCCAAGGTGTCACGGGACGCCAAGGAAAGAATCCAGGTGCAGGAGGGACGTGAAACTACTGGTGAGGAGAAGGTCGTTGGCAAGGAGCAGGCGCCTGTCACAAAAAAGCAGGAATCCCCAGTCGCTGGGTCTAGCAAAGGTTCCCGCACCAGTAGTGCCCAGAACCCAGCACTGCCAGCAAGCAGAATGGATTCTCCAGTCAAGCCGGGCAAGACTTTGAAAAAGAAGGTAAGCCTCATCCTTTCTTACCACTGTTGGGCGTCGCCAATCAATTCTTTTAGTCTGGCAAAGGAAAGGCCCCTCAGTACGCGGTAAGTGGTCTCTAACTGTGCTTGTGCCTTTGCTGACCATGAGACAGATTCCCACCCAGTCCTCCTTTGATGACAAGGAACTGAAGGCGTTGCTCTTGCCGCGACGGAAGGAGGTAACTTTGGATGAGGAGATCAAAGCGGGAGTGGAACTCCCAGAGATGAAAAATAAGCACACAGTGGACAAGTCGATCCGCCAAGAGTTCAAAGACTCACGGGGAGCGGTAAGCAACTATTCTTTATAACTTTTCTTCCACTTAACTAATCTTAGTGCGACAAATGTTGGGCTGACAACGATCCTGAGAGTTGTTGGTTCTCCACTGGCGCTCAACCTTGCTACCGATGCGGCACTCTCAAGCATGCTTGTACCATTGATGGCGCCAAGAGTTGCGAGCAGGGAGGGGCGCCAGACATTGTTGTCAAGAGGACCTTTTCCCGTGCAGTTTTGGTTAAGCGCGCAAGGAAGTTTGTAGAGAGGCAGAGGCAGGAGGCTGCCGCTGGGAGGGCAGCCAGTGTTAGCAAGTCCTCCTTGGCGCTACCGACACGTCAAGGAGAGGATTCCAAATCTGTCGGCAAGTACGGCGCTGGCAAGCGCCTAGAAAAACGCAAGGTCTCTTTTCCCGGTAAAGGTAAGGCGAAGGCCAAACATGTCCGTATCAAGTCGCCATCCCCCTCTCCAAGTGCTGAGGACAGGGAGATGAAAGAATTGGAACAGGCGCTTGCCGTGAGCTGCCTGCCCCCTCCTAGCGGCGAGGCCAGTCCCAGTCAATTGCTGTCTCCAATTGACTTGCCAGATGGCGCACCTGCTGGCCCGTCCAACGTTGGCGCTCAAACAGGGTCAGCAGTGGAGGATATCGAGATGGGTGTGCCTGAGGACGTCGAGAAGTCAGAAGGGACAGGCCAAGGGTCGCCAGAGAAGGAACGGGTAGACGCGGGTGACGATGATGCCGAGGGCGACTTGGATGAGACATTGCGGGAGGTCTCTGACAAATCTCAGGCGCTGCCGATGTTGGGGCCTGCCACCCCCTGGGTAAGTGGCGACGAGTTGACGACTCAGCACTGGGTGAGCTCGAGTGGGCCTTCGTCGTGGTCCCCCCAGCCTCAGCCAAGAGTTGCTGGCGACTCATACGAGTAGCTGGGGGAAGACTTGGTCTATCCTGTGGTCGCCTTGTACCCACCCCAGGTTATAGAGCGGATGGTGGTACATGCGGCAAGCATGCATGTGGTATTGGGTCGCGAGCGCGAACGAGTCTGGCAGCAAATTATGGCTTTGCGACTCCAATACTCCAACTTGATCCATAGTATGGATGCACTGCAAGAGTACCAAGCCGACTGCCACAAGGCACTAGAGTGGCAAACCCTCAACCATGTCCAGGTTGGCGACCTCTTGCCCTTCGACGACTCCCTGCCACTTTCCGATGGCAAAAACTGACGAACCTTAGGGTAGATAGGCCGCCGTGTATATTTTTCTTTTGTTTGTTACCATACGTGTATATATATCTCTTGCTGCCTTCTTGCCGAGTGGAAGGATAAGTCCCGTAATCTGAGTTAGCGCAGCAGCAGAGAGCCAAGAAAGTAAAGCAAAGAGAAAGCAAGCGGCAAGTATTCTAAGGTAGGTTTTAGCAAGAGGAGTAGTAGGTGTGGGACTTAGACAAATTTTTGAGGAAAAAGGAAAACGCTCAGTAAATCATCATAGCAAAAAACCCTTGGCGAGAGGTGCGCAAGGCGCTAAGCGTTGATGACACACTAGCGCTGCGGCTTGACTATGTAAGGAATTGTCTGTTGGATATAGTACAGTAAGTATCGGCAAGAAAGATAAGTAAGGTAAGTAATAGAAAAAGAGAGCTTATCAATATAGTCTTTTCTAATCATTTTCTTCTTCTTCTATCAGAGTCGGCAAATCATCATCGTCCAATAAGTCAGTTTCTTCAATTTCCCTAAGCTTGGCAGTGTCGATATCTAGCGCTTCCAACGGCAAGTCAATCTGTTCCCTGGCGAGATATGGTAACAGGCAAAAGGCGGCAACAGGTCGATGTAGTACTGAACCATCTAATTCACAGAGCATGTAAGCGCCTCCACGGTTATGAGAGATAACTACCAAAGGTCCCAAATAGCGCGGGCGCATTTTCTTGTTGTATGAGGTTTCAATTTTGGAGTTGCACCTAAGTACTAGTGCTCCTCTTGGGAAGTTGTAATCCTTGATAGTAGCGCTATGCTTGGTTTCAAATTGCAGGCCTGCTTGGCGACGGGTGCCAAAGACTACCTCATGGAGTCGCTCTAAATCTTCTTTCCTTCACTGGAGATCAATAGCTTGTCTGGCGATCAGATCGGTAGTCGCTAAGATACTGTTGGGTGCTGGTTGCAGGTAGGTCGCTTCTATAATGTTGGCAGGGAGTAACGGATGGGTGCCAGTAGCCGTGTAATAGGGAGAACAACCCATGCGCTTATGGATGGTAACTCTTTCCAACCAAAATACGGAATATGTTGCCTCACTCCAATGAAACTCGTCGCCATCGACTGCCTTGAAGAGCACTTGCTGAACGTCAAAGTGTGGTCTCTCTGGCCATTGGCGCGCTTGTTGTAACCAGATACTCAAATGTGATGAATGTTGTATTTCTTGGCGAGATAGGTTAGCGCTTTGATAATGGGCGCACCGTTATCCGTGACAATTTCTCTTAGCGCTCTCCAACAGCAAATGACGTCCTCAAATAGCCACTTGGCAACCGCCTCCGTATTTTCTCTCTGAAGCATTCGAAATTCAGGCCAGTGGATTAGCGAGCAACGACCTTGAATAATGTACTTGTAGCAACCAAATTTGGGCATGTGCATGGTATCGACGTAGATTTTGCTGAAGAGGGGAGCTGGCATTGCAACGGTTGGCGGGATAAGCACTTGGCATGTTTGTTGAATTTGGCAGAGGTGGCAAGTCCTAATGTACCAGGCGATGTCAGCACTAGCGTGTGGCCACCAGAATCGTTCTAACAAAGAGGCTCGGGTAGCATACAGACCTCTATGTCCTAGCTCGTCATGCATGGCGTGCAGGACATGTAAGCGACTTTCTGGCTTGATAATCAGCTTGTGAGCGCCATCTCAATTTCGTCGCCAAAGGCGGTTGTCGGTATAGAAGAAGTGGGTGGCATATCAGATAAAGGTCACATATTGCTCATCAGTAAGGCCTGCGGGTTGCTTAAGGTCTTGTATCCATTGTTCAACTATTAACAGACGACTGTCTTCCGCCTTTGCCTTGGCGGATTGGGGAACGGCATTGTAGGTCAGGTTTTTGCTGTCTTCTCTTAGCGGATGGGGTTCTTGTATGACTCTTACTGGAGGCAAATTTTGGCCTTGGATGCTTGCCGTGTAGAATGTGAGAGGTGCGCTAAAGGTCTCAGGGCAGTAAGGGACAATGGGATGTAAAAGGATACTGGTAGGCTGTTGCCGTCATAATAAGGGAATTGGCTGTTGTATGAGGTGCACAAAACCATGTAATCGGTCAATCCAGTCCTCAAAATCGCTATCCGCCTGTGGATCCACTGCCGGGTCGCCAGGCTGCCGTGGTTGCCTAGAGAGTCCGTCAGGTCCGTGGAAAGAGCTCTTGACGTGTACCAACTCAAAGTGAAACATGAGGATAGCGACTACCCACCGGTTCATACTAGCAGATGGCTGGATATCGGGATTCTGCAGCATGCCTTTGATGTACCTAGCATCGACTTCAACAATAAGGTTCCGCACGCCAATCAAATACATCTTTAGCGACCGGAAGGCTTTGAAGAGTCCATAGAGCTCTAGCTTAGGCTGACTGTAGCGAGATTCCTGGTCGTTTAGCGTGATAGACCCAAAGCAGTTGTAGCATTGCTGTTTCCGATTGTCGCTAAGGCACTGACACAAGAAGTAGCCAACAGCAATATACGAGGTATCCACCGCCAAGATGACAGGGTCGGCAGAGCTATAGTCGATGGGGACTAGGGGCTTGGCATCTTGTAGGGCTTTTACCAAATCGCGTTGAGCGGTGACCTGGTCTGGCCCAAATTCAAAGGGCTTGTTAGCGTGGGTGAGTTGGTTAAGGGTGTGTGCGCAATGGGCAAAATTCTTGATGAATATCCTGAGAACGCCAATGGTACCAAGAAAGGCGCAAACTTCAGATAAGTCGTGGCAAGGACCCTATCGCTCCAAGAGTGCTAAGCGAGACTCGTTGGGAATGTGTCCATCGGGGGTGCAGATGTGACCAAGTATTTTGAACCTTGGCACGCAAAGGAGGAGCTTGTGGCTGCTAAAGGTTCCACCGCTATACTTCATACGTTGGAGAACTCGGTTGAGTAGCAGGAAAAATTCCCATAGCGCTAAGTGAATGTTGGGGTTCTCGGGATGTGTCGCCGGTAAGCCGTTTACGAGTCGCCAGTCTTTGGGGCCTTTGACGCCAATGTCATCAATAAAGCTAAGGACATTATGCGGTATCTCGGGTTGGAGGATGCAAGTGATGTCGTCATGGAATATAGGCACTGAGTTTGTCCAGCCCATCGGCAAAGTAACTAGGCGCAATGCACCAAATGGAGTTTGAAAAGTAGTGAGATCTCGAGACGAAGGATGTATCAGGTGTTCGTCGTAGCCAACATAGAAGTCAAGGGTGGCGCCACAAATACGCCCAGCAAAGGACTCGGCTATGTGGTCAGGGAAAGACGGTACGCCAGAGTGTCTTATGGTAACTCTATTTAGCGGTTTGAGACTGTGGACTATGCGCAGATTACCGTTCTTCTTGAGGACGCAAAACCATCGGAAGCGGTAAGAACTGTTGGATGGCTCGTATACGCCAGCCTTAATCTTAGTCCTTATAATTTGACAGACCTCAGCTTCGATTCCAGGCGGTAATGGTTGGTTGTGTTCAGTCCATGGCACATGGGGAATGGTCGGGATTACGACAGGCGGGAAGAAGTCTGTACATAGACTGCCGCGTTCCGAGTCCTCCCAAGCAAAGGCTTTATTTTGCTTAGCAACGAAATCGGTAAGGACTTCCAACTCATCTTTGGTCAAAAACCCTGTGTCATGCTCCTTGGCGAACTGTTGCTGGTGTTCTGTGGTAAAACGTCCTGTGGGCTGAAAGGGTGGCGGATTTGGTGATAAGGTTGGCATGTCGGCAAGAGGGTCGCCAATGATCTGGCGCTTGATTCTAAACATCTCGGGAGAGTGCGTAGCGACGGGTTTTGTTTTAAGCGCAACTGGCTTATATTTCTTTTTGACTTGAACCCCTTTTCTTTTGGGAGCGTTAGCTTGGTTATATACAGAGGTGAAAAGGGGAACTGTAGCCTGTGGAGCGGCAAGTCTGAGAACGGCAGGAGACGAGGCTCCGGGAAGGGTAGTGAGATATGTATCGGTAGACGCAATATTTTGAAAAGATTCGGAAGCGGTAAGGTATAAGTACGCAAGAGAGGAGTCGGTAATGTTTTGATTTTTCTGGAAAAGCTCAGCATCAGTAGCAGATAAAGTAGTTAAAACGTCTTCATCAAGAAAAGCAGTGGACACGACATTTACAAGACCAGTATAATGGTCATATTCCAGCATTAGCGCCACATCTCCATGATCGTCGCCAATCACCTCCTCGATGGTTTGTGAAAACACCTGTGGGGTCGTTCGTTGGCATGTTGGTTGGTAAACTCCAGGGGCTTAGCGCGGGCGCCTTTTTGTTGTCCCCTGGGGAACGTCAGCACCGTTCGTCAGATTCCAGAATTTGGGTTGCTAATAGTTAGAGTTGTCTTGTCGTCGGTAACTGTCTTGACAACTGATTGTGCCAAGACGTCGAAGGGTCTGCCGAGTAGTAAGTCGTATGCCAGGGATCGTAAAATGTGTATCTGGAGGTAAAAAGTGATGTTGCCAAGGGTGCAAGGCATATTCTTGGCGAGGCCTAAGGATCTGTCTACTGTACCATTAGCGCTTTGCATGTTTAGTATAATGGTAGGGTCATAAATGAGGCCCAGATCGTTAGCGACTTCCACTGCCATGGAAATAATTTGAGAACCGCTGTCCACGATCGCCTCCACCTCATGCTTGTTGTCTACGGTTAGCGCAACTGAGCAAATAGCGTGTGATTCTTGGGCAATGGTAAGGATTGCGGGGTCTTCTCCATGGTCTACTGACCTAAGATAGGTCTCCACTGGGTCCACAGAGGTGGCGTTAGCGATGGTATCGGCAGGAGAGTCATCAATGTCTGGAGAGTCAACGGTAACAGAAAAACTGGGAAGCGCATCGTCAAGTTCATCAACCTCAGCAACAGCTGTCGCCAAGGGTTGTCGAGGGGTGACTGCCATCTTGACTTGGTTGCAAACGTCTGGGGCAATGCTACAAAGTTCTTCAACTGATAAGGTAACGGCAGTTTTCATAATGCGGCTGAAGACGTGGTTTGATTTCTCTATGTCAAATATTGGCGCGGTAGGCCGATAACCACCTTCAAGATGCTTCTCGGGAGCGGCAAAATTTCGTTGTGTGGGAGCATGATATCAGTCGGGAATCCCTGAGTAGGGATGGAGAGGTGGCAAAGGCGGTTCAGGAGCGGCGGCGGACAAAGATGGTTCTGAAGTTGTAGCTGGAGGTGCGGCAGGAGCAGGCATTGGTAACTTGCTAGCGGAAGGCATTGGCTTATATCCTTTGAGAGGTTGTTTAGGCTGCTTAACTTCAACCCCATCAAAAACCTGATTCTTAAGCGAATCCAATTCCTGTTGTAGGTTAGCGATTCGTTCTTCCCATGAGAAAGTAGGGCAGTCGCCAACGCTGTCGAAGTGTAAGACCTCGTGAATCATTTGCTGTTGAGTTGCCTGGTCAGGGTCAGGGTTGGCATTGCCAGAAAGTGTGCCGGTGACGATTTGTCCTGGGTTGCGTCTATGCCATTCATCAACCCGCTCCTGGAAGGACTTCTTGTCTGGGTAGTTGGGAATGGTGGTGCCAGTGGTTAGAACTATCTTGCCGTCGATAGCCCTTCAAATTCTTCCTTGCCGAATATAATTTTCTAGAGTCGTGCAGCGTCCTCTAGTCATAGTATGCCTCTGCAGCTCATTGCACGTTCGGATCGGAGTTCGAGAGAGAGAGAACTGAGGTTTAGCGCCAATCGGCCGCCGGAGC
>QGOA01007551.1:0-12327 GCA_003313075.1 Termitomyces sp. MG16
TCGTGTGTTCTGAGTGAGTCGTGTCCTTTCCTCAGCAAATGGGATGAGGTCCCTTTGTCTGATGACTATTGTTTTTGGTCGCTTGCATTTCTTTAGAGAGTTCAGATTCATGATCAAAATATCTATGGCCAGGACCTAGCCATTGTACGGGATATCTAATGAGACCGCTCATCGATATCGGCAATATGCCCCAATTTGGACGGGCTGGATACCAGCGGACAGCAGACCCTATCCATCGAAGACAAACGGAATCCGTTTGTCATCAATGGACACTGAACGGAAAATCTATATTTTATCATATGATCCTTTGGTTGAGAACTGTGTGGTTGCAGAAAATTATATTGTCTACAAACATGTCTGCCCTCCTGCAACCGCCTGAATCAATATTTTCACCAAAGAAAAGACGAGTGGAACCAATTTGACTCTTCCACGTATTATTCATCAGAAGGCGGTCTCTTGATTTGTTTGTACTCAAGTCTTGCTCGGCACGTTGAGAAAAAAAATGTTGTCACTACACTCATCAACTTGACCTCTGTGGCCCTGCATTTGGAATGTCTTCTTAAGGTACGTTAATGTCTATATTGTGTGTGTATTGTTAATGCTGAAAATATTGGTGCTCGTATCAGGGAAATTTATTTCTGCCTACTGACATCGAGTCCATCGAAAGTATGATAGTTTCTGGGTACAATACTTTTCGGTTTAATTGTTATTTACATCTTATATTTTGATACCGCAGGTTGGAGAATGACCAGTCTGGGCTTGTGTATATTTGCCAAGTTCACGGTTCAGCTCCTCAAGGTCGCACAACTGTTCTTCATAATTCTTTGTATATTGCGTTGGCTATATTGCCTCTTATGTTACTCAATCCTCGCGAGTATAATAAAGTGGGCACGAAGGAAACAGTGTTCAAGGTGTGATTGTTCTCTCATATGCCATATTGATAGTTAATTGTATCATTAACGTGGTAGTTATGGAGTCACATAGGAGGGCTAGAACAACCTCTTGCTGTAGTAGAAGCAGATCGGATGTTGTGAAAGGTGTTGTTTTCTGCAGCTCTAGGGGGGAACCTCCTAAAGAAACTCAGATCTGCATTTCAACATCTGGTGGGGGTGGTGGGGGATGCTGTGCCTCATTGGCTGAACCTTGTTAATGGGTCTTTGCGCATCTCTGCTACCCTATTTTTGCCATCCGATGTAATTGATCAGCTCAATATGGTGGTATATTCCGATGTTTTACCTTTTCCTGACAATTTTTTACTCCTGACCTCACTAACTGGAAGCGCCTCTGGTACTGACATCCCTGTGCCCAACGGTTCCCGTTTGTCTGCAATTACATATGTTAACGAGTTCGATAACGATGGGCTTCGTGATAAAGATGTGTGTCCTTCTTGATCTGCTAGTAGCAATCTGTATTATCCACCTATCAATGATGACAATTCTTGCAATACTTGTAGGACACATATGTCGCCTTTACGGGATACTACTGACAATCCATTCAATGACAATGTCAATGCTGGCAGTAAAAATCTGAGCAATTTGATGAACAAAACTGGACGACTTGGTGGACGTGATGCAGCAGACAGACATCTGTTTTTTGTGTCTCCTCCACCATATTCTCTCAACAATCATGACCCTTCTCCTTCTGACGGGCCTGCCGATGTTGATATCAATAGAAGAGGTGTATCTGGTAGAGATAACGCTAGCAATGATGATCAAGCAGTACTTGATAACCCCAGTGTCAATTTGTTGTTCTCTGAGAATCCCATCAATGATGATCGCAACATACTCAATATACCTGGCATCAATCCATTGTCCTCCGATGACCTCGTTCCTCCACCGGACAAAGAACCTCCGGTTTTGGTTCCCAAAAGTAATGTATCGGGGGTGCGGTCATGACAATCTGATAAAACAAGTAAACCGCTGTCTATTCCTTCTCCCACCTCTCAAAAGGAAAAGATGAGCATGCAAGAACACCAAAACCATCAAAGGTACGCATGGTGACGGTATTGACAGGACACAGCCTAGCAAACGCATTCCTCATGTCCTCATTGATTTGACTCTTGACGTTACTGTACGTACCCTGTTATATGTGATTACTATGTTATTTCACTGTATGTCGTACGTCCTCAGGACTTGGAGTTCGACAATTCTGATATCAATGTATCTGATGATGTTGTATTTGTGACGGGGGAAAGTCCTGTCGAGTATGCAATTCACGGTACGAACTGTGCATATCGGTTTACTCCCAAGTTCCATGTAAGTCCTGTAATATCTGTTTCTGTAACTGCTGCTGAACACCCTACAGTTAACAGAGGATTTGCAATGGTTTTACTCACTCCACAAATTGGTTGTTATGGGGTCAACTAGACCGACGTTTATCAAGATTGCTTCTATGGATGAATTGACGGACCCCACTAATACCAGCATTTCTAAATATCTGACCGATCACACTGCCATATTGATCAAAGGCATCAACCATGTAGACAACGGATTTACCGGTGCAAGACTGATCTCCGTCTGCAACATATACAGTGTTACCACCATTCATGGTATGCCTGTTTGGGTATTCTTGTGTTCCATTCCATATACTTACATATGATAGATTTCACCTTGCTAGATACTCAATGTACGCGTAGAGGTTCCCCGGTTGACATGTTTGCTGCTGTTTTGTCTGCAGAGCTGCAGGCTCTGAGCACTCTCGATATGCTGGCAGTACGTGATCCATTTCCCATCTTATCCATGTCTGGTGATTGGTTTGCGTGGTTGCAAGTAAATGGTCAATCCTCGTACTGCGACTCCTCCGACCATTATCTGATATCTGACATGCAGTGGGCAATAGCATCGACCAGATCTGCCCATCATTACTGGCACATTGGTTCTAATGGGTATGGCACTTTCTTATGGGTGAAAACGGGATTCAAGTTACTGTACATTGTGCAACCAAAGTCAGGGTCTTTCAAGGATTTTGCTACCATATCTATTTTTACGGATAAATACGTCATGCATGAGGCGAACACTGACTTGTGGGATACCGAAGTGGTTGTATTGGAACCTGGTGACATTTTGTGAGTGGTGCCCTTATATTGCTGCATAGACGATATGACTGTTCCCATAGTATCATGCACCCTAATGTGCTACTTTGTGTCGTGACACTGGTACCTTCCATATGTGTTGGAGGTCATTATTATCTAGCGACCACTCTTGCTGATTCTGTTATTGGGATATATCACCATTTTGTGAGTAGTCAAACCCTCGCAAACGCTGATCACAGAACGGCATCTCATTCTATACTGGTTTGCATGCTTGCACATTACTACCGCTATACAAATAAACTTTTTGAGGGTGACCTAGGTAAGCATACCTGATGTTGACTTCTAATTTTTAGTTTATTAAATTTATTTTTATTTAATTTTTAATTTTTTTAATTTTGTTTATTTATTCATTTATTTTTAGACTGGAAGTATCATCATGTGCCAGATTAGGATACCTGGGAAGGCACCTTGTCTATTTTCTTGCTATGCAATTATTTTGAATTGCATAGTGCTCTTATTAATTGGAACTACCCATTCCATACAGACATCCACACGTTTGAGTCATCTATCAAAAACCGCTTGAGGGCCCGCAAAATTGTGTACTGGTACTTCCTGCGTCATACCTTTCGCAGGCCTGGTGATACTCTGAACAGTTATGATGCATTCCAGGCTATTTACTCTGTGTTTTTGGCTCGTCACACTCATGTGCTTATACTACTTAAGAGAGCCGCTCGTGCGTCGGAAATACAAGGTGAGATTGAAGGGCTAGGTACATCTTCAGTTTGGACAGCGATTTGCAAATGTATATGCGATGGGCCTGCATGGGATGATTTCAAAAATATGACAGCCAGTTCTTCTGACCAATTGTTTTATTGGGATGGACCGTCATACACTGTCGAGAAAGCTACTTGTAATGCATACGGTGTGCTATAGTCTTGCTGCGTCAGTCTTCTATTATTATTGGTTTATTCATTTGTATTTACTAGATTGTCCTTACCTCAATGGTCTGGTGTACAGAGATAAGGAAACGGCATATGAACTCAGGTACTCTCTATCACACATATCACCTCGCCTAGATCGCAACAATCCTAAGGATGATGACATTTACAAAACCCTTGCATACAGCAATGAAGACGATTTTGATGATGACTTCAAATCTCCTAATGAGGCTATAACTGAACTATATTCACGTTGATCTTTGGACCCTGAATCCTCACCAGAGGAAACTGTTTCACCGTCTAATCGTTGTTCACAATGGAAAGGATTGCCAATCTGTCTGACTGCAGGATCTGCTTGAAATATTTGCAAACAGAATCGTCCATCTTTGACTGCATTGGAACACACTCATCGCCAAGGTACATATTTATAATCAGAACATGTCCGTATTATCAGATGGTTAATCAATTATTCGTTGTAGTCTGTCCCCGAATTACATTATCTGACCCCTGACCCTATATTTTTGTTATATGTTGTGTTTACATTTGATGTATCAAAAAAAAAATTGTGTTTGTATTTGTATACTAATGTAAGTATTTGTGTGTTTTGCTAATACATTGATGTAATATGAATCATACTTGGTTGTCTATACAAATATACAAATGATTATGTAACAACAAATTATGTGTCTTATCAAAGGGTTGTCTGTCTTGACGCTTGTGTAACAAATACCACCTTTCAAGTTATTAGTATGCGACTCATCACCTTTTTTGTCGAGCGATGGGCTAGTGTCTATCTGCTCATCATGTGTGGATTATACATCCTTGTTGTATCTGCAAATGCATATAATATTGGGTCAGTTATACTCTATTAATCGATGTTTCACCTACATATTAAACTGAACTGAATGCAAACCAAATCCTCTTTACACGATGTAAAGCCTGTTGAACCACACTATGTGGTACACAACATTTCAAATGCAACCTGCATGCATTCAGAACGCAATGTATCATGCATGTGAATCGACCGTGGTGGTTCTGCACCTGTTATAGGTTTATGCACCCACCATATCAACCGATGTGATATGCTGAGGTAAATCAGTACCACTCTCATGTTGCCCTTTTACATTACATGCATTCGCATCTATATACATTCCGACATCTTTCACAGTGTTTGCGTATTGAACTAGAATTAAACGGTGGTTTATTTATCTGGACGGACAAATGTACAATCAACGGTCTCCTCATAGTTACATCAACCTATACAATTTGCTATACCCTTAGGTACATGTTTGCCAATTTTGGACCAGTATGCACACTGTGAGGACGTGTCATGTTTTACAAGTTCTATCAACCAGAGGACATATTCTACGGCACAATTTTGCAATTTTCTTGAGGGACTGTGTGTCCGGCACCAGTATATTTTGACGTGCTGTAAAAAACGGCTTATGTGATGCTGCAGTAATTGCATGTTTAATTGAAGAGAATGTTGACCTTCCTGACGGCTGGCCATCCTTTGTTTATGTACTCGCATTCAGGCACGTAATACTTACTATGGAGCACGTGAGTTGTCTCTATGCATATAATGTACTCTGTCCATCGATCATCTTACAAAACCATGTTTATACACTCCACTACTCAAAGAGATACATATCGAGTTGTGTACTTCACTTTGGTGGTGGCAAGTTCTATTCATTTCCTGTAGAGGCAGTTAGTCCATATGTGTCTGCCGGTCATGATCATGTCATGGTGGGGCAGGTGTTCAAATATGTTAATCACGTAGATGCCAGCAGTCTTGCATCATATCCTGTGATGAAAGGCTTTGTGCATGTGCAAATACCTGTACAAGAGTTAATCAACCACTTGTCTATAAAAAATATCCATCTGGTTGCCTGCATGCACGGCATCAGTATGAGTAGTTCTATACTGAAGGAAGAATTACCCTTTAAGTTTGATGGTCACAGTTGCCCATCGTGCGTCATCAATACTACGGTGTTATGGTCTGAACCAGATAAACGAACCAAAGATGCAGCACGGCAGACAATTGCCCGTTGCACATGTAAACAGAGACAATCCTCATATCCTTGTCATCACGGTACTCATAGACATACTCGTAAATCTACATGCATTGAACAAAGCATCGCCATACCTCTTGAACAAGAATATCCAGATTCAGATGAAAGTGTAGTATTTCCACCACATCCGCTTAGTAAGTTGCAAACCATGGATATTGTAGGAAATTTTTGTTCTGGCACAGGACAGAGATACGTGGAGGAAGCAGGTTGTGCAGTGTGTGGTCTCCTACATCCTGTAGCCAATATAAATCCTCTCAAGAGTATGAAAGGTTATCTAGACATACTCTGCATTCCAGGAGTCACCAAAATAGAATAATTATCCGATATGGATTGTGTTAGAGAGCTGAGAGGACCGGTAATTGATCACTTGTGTAAACATGTTTGTTGATTGTGCAGACAGCAACTGTTCAATGGGCTCGTTCCAAAAAACGTGCTAGCCAATGGCTTTTGGATTGGCCCTATACCTGACGTGTTAAAACACCTTAATTGGATTGAACAGATATTAGTTGCTAGGGTAAGAAAGTTCTTGTGTTATGCTCATGTTTTAGCCTCCGGTCTGAGCAAGATGAAGGCGCATCTTATTGCTTTCAAGTCACCTATTCAGAAGGTATATCAAGTCCTTCCACCTCCTGTAACCGACCTTGATGATGTGATTGCAATTTTATTTTCTGGTCCTTGCAAGCCATCTGCTAAGGAGTTACAGAGGCTACCTCTGCTCGTGAGAAGATGGAATGTTCAGTGTGCATTAGAATGGCTCAAACTTAACTATTCTTCATATAGCGATCTGGAAATATTGTACAGCAACTTAGAGAGATATCCTGAAGATGTTCCTCCTGTGTCCGTTGTTCATCGCCAAAGTGCTGACAAGGCTAGTACGATAGACCCACCAGTACATGAAGATAATAAGGAGTCTGGTGTCAATGCGGGCAATTGCCCCTTTGTTGTCCACGGCCTCACCGGTGATGCTTTATCAGCCAAGACTATGGATGAACTTAAAGGCCTTGCAATGCAACATTGGATGTCTAACGGAAAGGCTCTGTGTATTGGTCATTCTACATACCCCAAGAATACATTCAGTGATCTGGATTTGTATCTGCAAATGTTTCCTTGGCTGTTCCCCTATGGTCTGGGTGGCATAGGCGGTAACAAGTGCGGTGTATCAGTGCACGCTCATAAAGCCAACTTGCTTATGTATTATGATAAATGCTTTCAAACAGATACTGAATTCCCATTTGCTGCTTTCAGCCATGAACAGGTAAAGGCTGCTACTAGTGGAGGCTATCTAGCAACAGAACATGCAAACTTTAATGACATATCTGACCGTCTTACAACTGTCAATCCAAAAGTGTTTTCTGACCTTTCACAAAGAATGGCAGCTGGAGATATAGTGAAGCCAGTTACAGAGGATGAAAAAGCTTGTTTCTGTGTAATAGATGACTTGGATGTAATTTCTGATAGTGTCAAAGGGTCTGCTGTTTCCAAAAAACACATGCGGAATGAGATCTGGTCCCTTGTCATAAGCAAAGGTGCTCCTTCTTGGTATATCATCTTATCGCTTGCCAATGTAAAACACCCTATATGTCTTTATTACGCAGATAGCAAGACGTCCTTCACGCTGTCTGTGCCCTATACTTCAGACAATGCTTACCATCTTATATCCAAGAATCCTGTTGCCAGCACACGTTTCTTTCATTTTATGATAAATGCATTCATAATCCACATATTAGGAACCAACTCAGATAATCCAGGATTGTATGGGCATACTTTGGCATACTACAGTACCGTGGAGCAACAAAGTAGGCTTACCCTCCATTTACACATGCTTTTGTGGATTCGAGGAGAGTTAACTCCGGATGAAGTCAGGGAAAAAATCATGGACCCGTTGTCAGGGTTTCAAAAGGCTATCATAGAATATCTAGAATCAGTACATTGAGGCGATTTCTTGACTGGAGCACTAGAAGACATTGAAAAGCATATATCATTAAATAAAGCTGTACCGGGATATACGGATCCCACTAGGTCGCTTCCGGAACAGCCATCCATTCCTTGCAAAGAAGAATGCTCATTGTGCACAGCGTGTGATAATGCAGCAGGATGGTGGGATTGCTTTTGTCATATGGTGGACGATCTGCTGTACTGATCAAACATATATACATGTACTTCCACTAAAGACAAAAATGGCACACAGAAAAAAAATAAGAAACATAAAGGATGTCTTGATAACCCGTGGAGAAAATGTAGAGCAAGATTTCCTCGTCGTCAGGTTCCGCTGAGTTGGGGGCTTTCTGGGAAAGCAATGCCCTTACAATGCGGACTTGATCTACAGATACTTGAGTGTCTGGGACTCTGGGGCTAGGACTCCAGGGTTCAAGACGCGAACAGGGGTGATCCTGGGAGAGGGGACTTGATCCAGGGGTTTTGGATTTTGGGTAGCTGATGGTTGGGTGGGGGTCGAGTCGTGAACTGGGGGTTCTAAGACAAGACCGGGTTAACAAATTATAAGTCGCGAAGTGCATACCAATCTTAGAGCATGTGATTATTCAAGCGTGCCAGTCAAAGCGTGCCAGTCAGTGCGTACCAGTCAAGCAGAGGGCACGCAACAATTCAAGTTAATATCAAGACTAGCAAATACAACAAGGAACTACACTATAAGTACTACGGGACCAGGTCTCAGAGTTCCGGAGTGTCTGGGATGGGTTCCGGGAGTCATTGAGTAGCGGGCAGGAACTGTATACTTGGATCGCACATGTGGGACATGCGATCAATTGGCGTGGAGGGAGCTGTGATGCATGATGTGTGATGGCTGGAAGCGAGTCACATGATCTGATCGTTGATCGGGGCTGGTGGCGGCTGATGGCAGTCCTTAATGCACGTGATGGCGGTGTCGGTAGTCATGATGGCGGGGCGTGTCCTGTGGGGTCAGAGGGAGGGTTCCGGATGGTGTTCCGGGGGTGTCCCAGGGTGGGTCTGGAGGGGAGGGGTCATGACACTTGTCCATTGTATGTGCACACAGAAGTTGATCTGACTACTGGTGCTTTGAACATGTGGAAGACGGAACTATGGCTCAATACGTTTACAAGTCCTCTTACTTACCTGTTTCAATGCAATACTGACATAACGAGCCTCTGCTCTGGTACGGCCATCAAGACTGTTTTGTTGTACGTCACTAAATATGTTATGAAGCCCACCCTCAAAACATGCACTGCATTTGAGGTGGTTGCTTCGATATTCACTAAACATGCAGATATACTGAACGGTCCACTTAATCATCAAGAGAAAGCCCACACGCTAATGACCAAGATAGCTAATGTTCTTAGCGCTAAAACGGAAATGGGATCGCCAATGGTTTGCATGTATCTATTAGGCAATCCTGATCATTATACTGACCATAACTTCTTGAATTTGTATTGGCCTACTTTTGTTCAAGAGGCCAGACGTCCTTGGGCGGACGATGCTGCTGACCAGTTATATGACAAGTTTTCCGATAAGTTGGCAATAATTAAGAGACAAGGACGAGTAATAGGGCTATCACCCGTATTTGATTATATTTTCAGAGGGCTGGAGTTGGACCGAATGACTTTGTATGAGTGGTCGTTGAGATGTAAGAGAGTAAAGTTGACCAACAGAACATGTAATATATTGGTCGATGATGACAACATATCTCTTGGTGGAATGAAAAACATGCAGGGTTTGGTGGTTATTAAATTCTCAACTCGTCATCCGCTTTCCAATACTCATGGTACTTATGTGTATCCTCCTTTATGTAGGTATGTCCCTAATTTAGTAGGTGGAAATTTACCTAGGAAGGATCAAGAGGATAGAGAGTACTATTGTGCGACCATGTTAACGCTTTTCAAACCTTGGCGTACAGGACATGACCTCAAAAATACTAGAGAAACGTGTGTCAGGTTCCGCTGAGTCCGGGGCTTTCCAGGAAAGCAATCGCCCTTACAATGCAGACTTGACCTATGGATACTTGGGTGTCTGGAACTCCGGGGCTAGGACTCCGGGGTTCAAGACGTGGACAGGGGTAATCCCAGGAGAGGGGACTTGGTCCAGGGGTTTTGGGTTTCGGGTAGCTGAGGATAGGGTGGGGGTCGAGTCGTGAACTGGAGGTTCTAAGACGAGACCAAGTTAGTAAGTTAAAGTCACAAAGTGCATACCAATCTTAGAGCACGCGGTTATTCAAGCGTGCCAGTCAAGCGTGCCAGTCAATGCATACCAGTCAAGCAGAGGGCACACAACAATTCAAGTAACCAAGTTAAAGCAGTGTAATATTAAGACTAACGAATACAACGGGGAACTACGCTATAAGTACTACAGGACCGGGTCTCGGGGTTCTGGGGTGTCTGGGATGGGTTCCAGGGGTCATTGAGTAGCGGGCAGGGACTGTATACCTGGATTGCACGTGTGGAGTGCACGATACATTGGCGTGGAGGGAGCTGTGATGCGTGATGCATGTGATCCGATCGTTGATCAGGGCTGGTAGCAGCTGATGGCGGTCCTTGATGCACGTGATGGCGGTGTCGGTAGTCATGATGGTGGGGCGTGTCCTGTGGGGCCAGAGGGAGGGTCCTGGATGGTGTTCTGGGGGTGTCTCAGGGTGGGTCCGGAGGGGAGGGGTCGTGACAACGTGGGATTCAGCTTTTGAATATACATCCTTCAATAAGCATCAACTCACATTGCTCAAGAACATGAACATACAATATGAATGCTTAGATGCGGCTGACGACTTTTATGCTCAGCTGAAGAGCGGAGGTGTATGTCTTACTAATTCAACGCTGACCAGAGACAAACTATCTGACATGATGCAGCGGGACAAAACTGAAAACCTTGAGGACATGGACAATATAATCGCAGGTGTTGATGAAGAAGCATCCGCTGTGTTTGGCAAAAAAGAATTAAAACATAGATCTGATATGCTGCAAATGTCAGCAACTATGGCAGATCTGGGGTGGAGAGATCCTATAATAGACCAGGTGTTTCCTCAAATCGACACTGTTGAACCTATGAATGAAGAACGTAACTCTTTTTACTGGAAAGCTGTTGTTACAGCAAAGCGGGATGAGGTGCTGAAGAGCCAAAATTCCAGCATACTGTCAGGTTCCACTGAGTCAGGGGCTTTCCAGGAAAGCAATCGCCCTTACAATGCGGACTTGACCTACGGATACTCAGGTGTCTGGAACTCCGGGGCTAGGACTCCAGGGTTCAAGATGCGGACAGGGGCAATCCCGGGAGAGGAGACTTGGTCCAGGGGTTTTGGGTTGTGAGTAGCTGGGGGATTCGGGTGGAGGTCAAGTCATGAACCAGGGATTCTAAGACGAGACCAAGTTAGTAAATTAAAGTCACGAAGTGCATACCAATCTTTAGAGCATGCGAGTATTCAAGTGTGCTAGTCAAAGCGTGCCAGTCAATGCGTACCAGTCAAACAGAGGGCACGCAACAATCCAAGTAAAGCAAATGTAAACAGTGTAACAGTGTAATATCAAGACTAGCGAATACAATGGGGAGCTATGCTATAAGTACTATGGGGCTGGGTCTCGGGGTTCTGGAGTGTCTGGGATGGGTTCTGGGAGTCATTGAGTAGCGGGCAGGAACTGTATACCTGGATCGCGTGTGTGAGGCACATGGTCAATTGGTGCGGAGGCAGCTGTGATGCATGATGCGTGATGGCTGGGAGCAAGCCGCGTGATCCGATTGTTGATCAGGGCTGGTGGCGGCTGATGGCGGTGTTGGTAGTCTTGATGGTGGGGCGTGTCCTGTGGGGTCAGAGGGAGGGTCCCAGGGTGGATCTAGAGGGGAGGGGTTGTAACATCACCCCCTCCTCAGCGCACGTAGCTGGGGGTTTGGACCAGGGTCCAATTGTGGGATCCAGCACCTGACTTGCCACGTATTGAAAAAAAAAATTTTCCATCAAACTCAACCATGTCGCATACACCGACGCATTTCCCGATGCCCCCACACACTAACAAGGTCGCGCCCCTCATGGCTTGGGAAGCCTGGGACGCACGATACCGAGCCCGCCTCGACTGGGAACATGTGGCAGAACTCGCTCAGCAACGTGAGTGTCTTCCTGCGTCGTTCGCCTATCTCACTGACCTTCCCTGTTTCAGAACAACTCAACAATCCTGTTGCGGGTCCCAGCCGGCACCCAGAGCCTGCTCCCGATGCGGGTCCTAGTGCCGTCCCGGAGTCCTGCCTGAGTCGTCCTGCGTCTACCTTTGCGTGGATGACTGTCCACCCTCCCCATCCTCAACCCCCTCCCCGCCCTAGGCTGCCTGCCCCT
>QGOA01007557.1:0-29803 GCA_003313075.1 Termitomyces sp. MG16
TGGGGGCAAAGCCCCCAACGAGCTATAAAATTCGTGCCGAAGGCACGAATCGTAGCTTGTGCTTCAGAACCCTCAGTAGAAATCACGTCATTGCTTAGTTAATATACCAAATGGAGTCATATCAAGGGCCATCAGCTTATATAATGATGGCTCAGGGTTCTAAATCCAGTTTTTGAGTGAAAAAAAAATTCAAACTTAAAATTTCAAGGAAGTGTTGTGATAACTCGAAAGCTCTTCTCAATCCAAGTTAATTCCGGTAGTTTTCATATTTTTATCTTCATTTTTCAAGGTGGTATAAAGTTTCTAATTTTTGGGGTGCCAAGAGGTCAGTTTTGAGCATGGTGCACTGTACCCTTTCTTCTTGTGCATGGACCAGCGCATTTTCACGTGGTAACCATGCGTCGTTGGGTTCTGCCCAGTTTATCAAGTTCCTGGGGCTGGGCAATGGTAGGGAATGTAATGGATTTCGGATCGGAGGTGCGGATTGATGGCAGCTTTGATGGGAATTGGAGCTTGGAGCTTATACAATTGTGGACAGTTAAATACGACAACTTTGACATCTCAATAAGGACAATTATCTGGGTCAAACCAACTCCAGGTCTGAACTCAGGATCTCGAAATATGTCGAAAAACAACCCTCCGAAGTTTTTCCCACAACATTTTTAGACGGCCAAATTTTTGAGGATAATTTATTGAATAGGGACTACTACTTTTGGTAATTCTAGTCCAATACTGCTTCAATCAACATCATCGCACTCTGAGAAACTTGACCATTGGTTGCAAATAGCCCATGCTGCAGCCTTGCCACTAAGACCCCTGCGATAAGCATTCATGAATCACCAAGAATGGTTGATAAAGCAACAAATCACTTCTGCCAGGCAGCTGTCAAGATATTTACAAGCCAATTCCTTTGCCTCTGCAAACCCACTTTTTACATGCTTAATCCTTATTACATCAACTTGACACTCACCTCATTTGTTGTTTGTCTTCTTTACTGTGTACAAGGACCAATCTGGGTCCTGAGGATCTTCACTGTGTGCCATTGCCAAATCAACCATTTTCCTGCCAAGATCTTTGTCATCCCAGCATGCATCATCACTTCCAATCACAATGTTGTCTTCCTCCTATATGAATCTGCTCTGTTCTCCTCATCTGAGTTGAGTGGCTCCCATTCTGATGCAGCCTGATCAACAGATGTTTCGGTGGCACAGCTAACTTTGTTGTGCTTTGGAACAGAATTTGGGTTAGCTAGATTGTTATGAAGCCCAGTGGTGTTGCGACGGTATTTTGCAGAATGTCTTGGTGCCATTTTGCAGCTGAAGTGGGGAAGGATCTGTTTTTTTGTTGATTTTTGATATATTTTTAAGTTTGATTTTGGACTTATAATCAAAATTTTATTATTGGATTCATAGTCCATGCAACAAACGCTGTCGATTGGCATATTTTATATATTTTTCTCAATTTTTTTAGCGAGTTGGCCAAATTTTTGAGTTAAAATTCATAAAATTGAAAAAATACAAAAAAGTGCTCGTAGAAATCGAAGGAGAATGTCTAAAGGAGTGTATTCTGACTATTTTCTGGGGCCACAACTGATTGTAGGAGGCTAACCTAATTGGGTCAAAAAAGTTGGTCGTGTTTTGCTGTCCACAACTGTACCATCCCTGCCGAGCACCGCCACCTATCGGCTGTTGCCGTCTTATCAATCCTTCGCTTCCCTCACTGCGCATTTACTGCTCGTTGACTTGGTACTCGTCTTTTTACTCAGTCTGGGGTGGTGTTTTTGGTAAGCCTCTCCGAGTCTATGGTCTTCGACTCCCACGCTTACAGGTTTCAGTGGGCTTTTCGGGTATATTGGAGCTTTTTCTGGCCTTATTGTGTGCCTCAAGGGAGGCAGACGTATCACCAGTTCTATAGTGAGGCTCTAATCTCGTGTGACGAAATGCTACTCTATTGGGTAGACTTCCGTTACATGTACATTACTAAAACAGTAGGACTCACTATCTACATAATACTTTAATTATATTGATAGTATATGGAAGTGGACTCCTGGAGCTGCTGACAAAGTTGCGATGTCAAGGTGAAACAAATGATTGTCAACTTGCAAGGGGACCAAGTTGAGTATCATGTATTCACTCTCTCTCAACGTCTTTGGAGATACTAGACTTAGCAGAAAACTATTCAAAAGGGTAATACGATGTACCAGGAGGCGACAGGAGGCAGTGTTACCAAAGCAGTATCATTTGTAATGGGTGAACTTCGCAAATCCTGATCATATGGTAGAATCTCGGAACATTGCCGGCCCCCGAGCTAAAAGCATTCCACTAATTCGGCACATCAAAAGATATATCGAGCATTCTTCATATGAAACAATCAAGTCCTTGATTGGCTCAGACTTCCCTCAAGTACTATGTAGATAGTGAGTCCTACTGTTTTAGTAATGTACATCAATAAAACCCTCCCCGAATTCTTTTGTCCCCAGCCGATATCATCTTCGATAGTTGTGATATTATATCAGTTTTCTGACTCTACGGGGAAGAGTGCAGTAGGACAAATTTTGATTGATACAAGCTGACTTTATAAAAAGAGTGTAAGGTATGAACAGAAACAACCCATGCAGGAATATCGGAGGCAAGAGGGTGCTCAAACATTACAGGCGTTGGCAGCCTCTCAAAAGTTTTCACTTGGAGCCCAACCTGATTCCCACCGTTGCAGCTGACATCCAAAAACTCAAAAGAAATGTCTAAACTCACTTCATCCTCCAACCATAACTTCTGAACGGGTTTAAGTGTCATTTGATATCATGTTAGTGACAGCCGTGATGCTTTTTGCATAATCAAGAGTACACTCCGAATTCGGCTGTTTTTCGGACAGCCTTGATCATCATGTATTTTTCAAAAGAAATTTACTGGTTCGAGAGGTTGGACAGGTTCGAAACAAAGATAGCATCATAGAAATCGCAAGCAGTGGAGACTATCATCACCCGTTCAGCACTGCCTTTGATGCAAGCGAGAACTCAGCAGCCTCGTCCGAGGACTTCCCTTGTTTTAAAAGCTAGAATTTTCGACCTTATTTTCATCATACAATGTCCATGCCCTTGCCTCCATTGGATACGACATTGGGTGTGACCCTCATTGGGGTCATTTTCTCCAGCATGTAAGTATCGCCTTGTCTATTTAGTATTAGCTGATCTTGTCAGGTTACTGGGCATCGCTGCAGTGCAGACATTCATATTTGTGAAGGCAAATAAGCAAATCAGATATATAAACAAATTTACTGTGAAAAATGCTTCTCATTTTTTATTTTTCCTCGTTCATTGACATAGTGTTGCTTCTCTCCCTAGACTATTCTCTTATTGTTACCACTTCCTTCCGTATTCTGAGTTCGAACGCTCACATTTCGTCGTTCTAGGACTTTGGATGCGACTCACATTATGTTCTCCTCGCACGTCATTTACCACTATTTGGTGACAAAACAAGGAAATATCATACTCACTTGGAGTTTCACTGTTTGTCCACTCTGAACTCGCGTAATAGTAGTATACTCACTTGATTCTGAAGGCGGGCGTCAGTCTAGATGTGAGCTCTTGAAAAATCTTTATCTAAGAGTTGTTTAACTATCCCACTCAGTTCATCCTCACCAATTTCACTGAAATGTAAGTGCCGCTTGAGACCTATCCACCTTGTAACTCATGCTTGGACTCAGACTATATTCATTCCGCCTTTGGAAATGTACATTGCATTCCTTCGCTCAAGAAAAAATTGCAACTGATCTTTTCCGATATTAAGTATGCAACAGCAACCGAGGCCGTAATAGAGTGTTTGTGCCGGTGGTAAACAATTCCTTGGAAAGGTCAATGAAATGGTTTGACAAGATCTCTAGGCGGCCATGATCCTTCTCGATTTTGGTATCTATCAGATTAAGACTGAAGAAAAAACGACTGACACAGTCACCAATAGGATTGAACATATGTTTGTATAACCTTGATTTACACCTAGAAGGGACAAAAAGCTGATTAACATATATCATGGATAGATATCCCATGGCAGGTGTAAGCATTTCTCATAAAATAGAGAGAAGCGTCTTACTAATCAATGTAACAGTTCACGCGTAGTCAAATTCATCGATTGAGGGCACATATCATGGAAGGTCTGAGTACTCCATACTTTCCGGGTTCTTTCATGACTGAATTTGCTCCTGGAGACATTCCTGATTTTGTATCTCAGTGTCTCGACGTTCGTCAATCTCTACCTTTGTATTGCGCTCGCATACACCCTCAGTAAGAAAGCAAAAAGGTCAGACTGGTACGTAGTATGTTCCCTGGCAATGACATAAGGTCAATCGTCTCACAGGACAGAGACAAATGCGACCATTTTGTCTGTGTATGCAATGAATACTGGCGCTCTCACGACGTACATCCCTTGCAAGCCCGTTATATAACTATTGCTGACATCCATCCAGTGTTTTCTCATTATGTTCCCTAATAACTGTCAGTATCCCTAGCGGAAATGCTACCAAGTACTCATGATATGGTTGTGACACAGTATGTCCTGATGCCAACTACCTTTGTTTTCATGGCTTTTTGAGTCATTCTATGTGGGTTCTATGTGAATTCACTCCTAGCAATGTAAGCAAAGGAACATCATTTGAAACACGAAGCTGACACGAGTAGGCTAAATGCTAGATTTTACTTCCAGCATCCGGTGATAGGCTTCTACTCGGACTGAGCGCATCAAGGGACATTATAGGCCAACCAACACTTGACGTACTGAGGACTCTAGCGACCAGTTGGGAATATAGAGCAGCCCTAGCTCGCAACCGACTACAGGATTTAGACATTTATCCTAACCACTAGCTACCAAGCCTTCAGCACACTCCATTTACCTATCCCAAGGACAAAGGAGGCTCATAACATATAGCGCTAACACGACGGCAGGAGAGGACTCTAACTAAACCCCGATCATTTCCAGAAGGAGCCAGCAGCAGGCACTGCCATTTGACGAGGCACTTCAATCAGAAGTCTAAAAGGATCAATGACGGCGGCACTGGATATACTTAAATCCGACATCTGGACCTGTCAGGAACTAGTACAATGTGTAGCGCTGACATTAGCGCTCACGGCGTCTGTCGAGGATTTTCCAACCATACAACGAAACAGCCTGGCCATTTGAAGAGTCGCCGCTGGTCGCTGTGGGTCAGAATGCCGTTGGTCGCCGTCATCCATGTGCAAAAGGTCGCCGTTGACAGGTCGCCGTTAGAGGAAACCACAAGGAGAGGCGCTAGGAGGTAGCACCGCAGATGGACTTGTATCTTGGCAAACACGGTAGCGCATAGTATATAAAATAGCTACTTTACATGTATATAACAACGAATCGTAACCTCTTGCACACACACAGTTACACTTAGCATTCAAATTGCACTAGCTTCCTTTGACTTCATCACTAAGTCTGGCGCTAGCCTCATCTATCTCGTCTTCATCGTTTATGGTGCCACCTACGGGCACAATATGCTGCACTACTCATCTTTTCTTTAATATCTTTGTCTAAACTACAACGCTTACCGTCTGCCAGGTAGCCCCCGAAGCGCTATAATCTAGCGCATTGTTTTACCACCTCCACTCGAGCACACTGGGACCCTGTCAGGACTCCTCACAACTACGCACACCAAGCGCTGGAAACGGTGTTGTACTGCATATACGTCCAGTGCACCCAACCACAGTTGGCATCATCATTTTGGAGCCCACCGCGAGGGGTTCTTCTGAGACAGAATTCCGCCGGAAACTCGAGCCCAGCGACAGCGCTGCCTCCTGTTGGAGAGCACGTTTGAACCAAGTACCACCGACTCACCACACTTACCAGGCACGCTACCGAGACAGACTTTGGATCAGGAGCTTGAGGCTGCCCCAGACAGCCTAGCCAAAAGCTTTTTCCCTTTTTCCCGACCATTTGAGTACTTAGCAGGCGAAAACCATATGCCGCTTACTCCTCTAGAAGAGTTATCTAGGTTATTATCACCAGAACCTAGCGACTCGGAGCCAACTGAGCCGGTACCTACAACATCGACGCTAAGTAACACGAGCACCACCACCCTTCCTACCTCGACAAACACACCTATCGGTATGGATCAGCTGAACAATCAGCGCATGCCGCCCAGAAACCACTTCTTGTCACTAAAATGGGACGAAACAAAGCCCCGTGAACTAACACAGTATTTCAAAGAGTTGGAATATTTGCTACGCGATTGCTGGGTGACCGACGATACACAGATAAAGGAATACGCTGCCAGATACGTCTCATACGATACAGCCAAATCATGGACAGGGTTGAAGGAGTTCCAAGGACTTACTAGTGACGCAGCACCAAGGCCTTTTACCTATGATGAATGGAAAAAGGCTATCATTCATTTATATCCTGGCGCTGAAGAAGCTATGCGTTATATGGTAATGGAGATCCAGAAGCTAGTACAGGACACCTTTGTGGCCGGGATCTATACCCTAGGAGCGTTATCAACTTATTATCGTGACTTCCAGCGGATAGCAAGATGGCTGGTCCAAAATGGGAAGTTATATGGGAATAAGGAGTGCCGTTTGTTTCAACAAGGATTCCCGACCTCGTTATGGACTAAGATTGCACGATGCTTGGAGATCATTATGCATGACCATCACCCTGAGGAACCCTACGACATAGAAAAGGTCTTTGAAGCAGGAAAGTGGGTATCAAAAGGCATGGATATGGGTATACCATTGCAGCGACCTGGTGCGGACCATGGAGGAATGGCACCCAAGATAGAGTCGCCAGCACCTAGCGCCACCAATGACCATAATGGGTACGTCAAGAAGGAGGATTTGGAAAATGCCGTCAATAATGCAGTCGCTAATGTCATGAATAAACTGGAAACCTTGATCTTGACTAGTCTTTCGGCGCCTAGAAACAACGTACAGACGGGACTTTGCCATTTTTGTGGTGAGGCAGGACATACCATGACCTGGGGTAGGTGCGCTATCCTTGAACAGTATCTGTGACAAGGGAAGGCACACCATGGAATGGATGGGAAACTAGTCTTACCTTTGGGCACTAACATTCCCCTTTATCCTGAACATAAGACGTTCCAGGGACGCATTGATGAGTGGCACCCGGGAACTTAGCGACAGGCAACCTGAATAGCACGGCAACAACAGAAGCCGAGGCAACTCCTCAACAAGCACTAATTCATGAAGTACTCCAGCTAAACGCTATCAGTGACCAACCTACGCTGTCCCACGAGGAGAGAATTGAAACACTAGAGAAGGAACTGAAGTCGCTAAAGAATCAGGTCTTTGATGGGGTAGAAATCAAAAAGGGCAAGCAGCCTTTGAAAGATTATAGACTGTCGGGCGCGACGACAGGCCCTGCTCCAGCACCAGCCTCAACCTCTAGCGCTAACGATGAAGTACCCAAAGCAACCAAGGTGCTGGCCGTTCTGGAGCCACCGCTACATCCTTACGCTGGTCTTGGGGGCAACTATGCCCCACCCCTTAATCGTAACTTCAGAGCGCCAGATAAACCTACGGGGGAATATCGACCCACAGCGCCTATATATGATCTGGAAAAGTCTAAGTTAGTTTTTGATTGCATCATGCAAAGTCAGGTTACGCTATTGGTAGGAGAGTTATGCAGCGTGGCGCCAGACATCAGGAACCAGATGTGTACTGCGGTTACCCCTCGACGAAACGTAGCTAAAAATGTAGCGACGGTGGACAAATGCGACAATGCGCTGCCTGGTTTCACATATATAACCGAGACGATAGCTCTGGAAACCAAGGAAGAGGTCGCACCACCTCAAGAAGCCACGTCCGTTGACCCAGTCGAAACCTACCTCAAATCACTAAGATCTAGTGACGATCCCGCCATCTTAACTGTAGCCCAAGACTCTTACACAATTCGCTCAATTATGCTGACAGTTGATGGGAAAAGCGAAATAGAGTCTATCATGGACAGCGGATCACAAATTATTTCAATGGCTGCCAACGTTGCTAACGAGCTGGGCATCATTTACGATCCAACGATCATTCTTAACATGCAGAGCGCTAACGGCACGATTGATCAATCCTTGGGGATGGCTCAGAACGTGCCATGTGCTATTGGCAATCTTACGTTCTATCTGCAAATTCACATACTTAGATTGCCGGCCTATGATTTATTATTAGGAAGACCCTTCGATGTGCTAGCACGATCAGTAGTCAACACAACGTCCAAGGATGAAACAACGCTAACTATTAGTGACCCCAATTCTGGAGTCAGGAGAACAGTACCAACATTTCCTCGAGGAAGGTTCCAGAAGCCGGGACCGAGAAAGCAACCTTATGTTAGCGACAAACCTTGCAAGTGTTTTCCGGCGCCATTGAGGAGATGAGATGAGGATCATGGAGATGAAGCGCTTATCTTGGACTATAATCATCGGACTGGACAAGTAACCTTTATATCACATACCCCTTTAGCCCCTGAAATCTTGAACACTTCTACGTTGCTTACTAGCGAAGCTTTATCCTACTTATACCTCACTGCATCTAATATTACTGAAAACCTTTCAACAGACACTTATTTTGTTTCTACTCCTGATACTAAAGAACCTTTGATATCCGGTTTCGCTAGAAACCAGAGTTCCATTTATAATATGTTTGCTAACAACAGTACCCCTAAGCGCAAAGGGGTTCAGGTTAAAAAGAAGTACAAACCAGTAGCGCTTAAAATGAAACCGGTAGCAAGCGGCGTACCCGAAGAATTTCGCATCGAGAGAAAGATCATTGGAGACCTGTTAGCGACCCTTCCCAAGCTTAATCCAAACCTGCCACCCTTCGAGCCTACCGGATGATTTACGGAAGAACAACGGGCGCTATTCCTTAGCACCCACGATACAGGCTTTCTATCAATGGCGGAACTAGATGTATTGACCGACATTATGCAAAAGCAAAACGAAGCATTTGCTTGGGAGGATTTTGAACATGTTAAACTTAGAACTGACTTCTTTCCACCAGTGGTTATACCGACGATACCTCACGTACCTTGGACCGACCTATACCACCAGATATTGAAGCTGAAGTTTGCCAAATTATTTGTTCCAAAATAGTGGCAGGAGTTTACGAGCCTTCCAATTCGGCCTACCGATCACGATGGTTTTGTGTACTGAAGAAAAATGGAAAGCTATGTATAGTTCACAGTTTGGAGCCGCTAAACAAAGTCACGATTTGTCATTCAGGGGTACTGCCCTTCCCCGATCATGTTGCTGAATCATTTGCAGGAAGAATATGTGGCGCTACCCTGGATCTGTACGTTGGCTATGATGAGTGCTTGATTCACCCTTCCTCTTGCGACTTAACAACATTTCAAACGCCATTCGGAGCACTACGACTGGTTACACTTCCCATGGGATGGACTAATTCAGTACCCATATTCCATGACGACATTACGTTTATTCTACAACCCAAAATACCCCACCATGTGCTTAGCTTTATCGACGATGTAGGCGTTAAGGGCCCAAAAGATTGGCACCTTGTAGATGGCAAGCCCAAAGTGCACCCGGAAAATCCCAATATCTGCATGGCACTATGGGACTTCTTCCAATTGGTTAACTGGGTGCTCCAGCGCATAAAATATTGTGGCGGAACGTTCTCAGGACATAAGTTGGTTCTTTGCACACCACAATTTAAAATTTTAGGGCACGTTTGCATGCCAGAGGGCAGGATCCCTGAGGAGAGCCGATTAGCGCTTCTGGAAAAGTGGGGAGTCTGCCATAATCTCTTGGAAGTTTGCACGTTTCTAGGCACGGTAGGCATGCTGCACATGTTCATACACCATTTTTCACATCGAGCGCATGCGCTAAATCGCTTAACTCATTCAGGGGTCCCCTTCAAATTCAGACCCGACCAAATTAACGCCCAAAAAGATTTAGTGAAGACGCTGCAGGAAGCGAAGCCATTGGTACCCATTGACTATACTATGTCCGATCCCGTTATACTTGCCGTTGACACCTCTTACATTGCGGTCGGCTTCTTTTTATGTCAATGTGATAGCGCAAATCGAAAAATCAGACACTACAATTGCTTCAGATTAATTACCCTTAACGACAGAGAGTCGCGCTATAGTCAGCCCAAACTGGAATTATATGGATTGTTTCAAGCGTTTCAGGCGCTACACATGTATCTTATTGGGGTTCAAAACCTGATTGTCGAAGTTGACACACGCTACATCAAAGGAATGCTCCAGAATCCAGACATTCAACCTTCGGCTAGCATGAATCGCTGGGTAGTAGCAATACTAATGTTCCACTTCAAGCTTGTGCATGTCAAGAGTGCATTTCACGGACCTGATGGACTATCTAGGTGACCTAGGCAGCCAGAGGATGAAGCGCTGGACGAAAATGATAACGACGTATTTGACGACTGGATTGACCAGTTGCACGGTTTCATACATATTATTCAATTGCCTATTTCAGCCCTTTGCAAAGACCAACCTGTCTCGACCTGGCTACACCCTATCATTCCATATTGACCTAAACTGTATCAGGCTCCATCGACTTTTTACACGGCCAGTATCTATAACGTCGCTAAGCCATCTAATGATCTAAAGATAGTCGAGGAACCCAGACCCTTACAGGAAGATAGTCGCAACCTCCCATATTCGGCGGTACCTCGTAGCGCCAAGGCTAAGTCAGAAGACCAACAAGTTGATCAGGTTAGGAAGTGGTTACCGGATTTGCGCTGACCATCAGACCTTACGGATATGGAATATGCCACCTTCATTCAATACGCAACGACTTTCTTTATGTTTGAGAACTGGCTTTGGTGACGAAATAGGGCTGGCGCTCACAAATTGGTAATCAAACCAGAGGGCCATATTAGGATTTTGCGTGCCATGCACGACAACTTGGGACATCGAGGACTCTACGCGACGTGAGCAAATTTATTGGAACGTTTTTGGTGGCCTCAAGTTAGCGCCAATATTGCATGGTATATTCGCACTTGTCATCTCTGCCAAATCCAACAGACGTGCCAAGTTCTTATTCCCCCAACCGTAGCGACTCCAGCACCCTTGTTCGGAAAGATATATATCGACACTATGCACATGCCCAAGTCGGGGCGCTACAAGTACATTATCCAAGGAAGGTGCTCTTTGGTACATTGGCCAGAGTTTTGTATGCTCCAGCAGGAAAATACCGACGCTATAGCTAAGTGGCTCTTCGAAGATGTTATTTGCAGGTGGGGAGCCCTTCACGAGATTGTTACAGACAATGGAGCGCTGATAGTTAAGGCGCTTACCTACCTCGCTAAGAAATACAACATACAGCATATTCGAGTCTCAGGATACAATAAACACGCTAACGGTATAGTGGAAAGGCCACATTTTGACGTACGACAGGCACTATTTAAGGCAGTAGACGGCGGCGAAAGTCGCTGGAGTGAAGTGACTTATTCGGTCTTTTGGTCTGAACAAGTTACCGTACGGAAGAGGATGGGCTGTTCTCCCTACTACACAGCGACTGGCACCCATCCCCTGCTTCCAGCGGACGTTGTGGAGGCAACGTACTTACAACCCCCACCTAACTCAATCCTGTCCTCTACCAATCTTATCGCTAGGCGTGCCATTGACTTACAACGACGCATGGAGGATCTAGAGCGCCTACACGAGGTGGTATTTCAAGCTAGACAACAGGCCGCATTACAATTTGAAAGCGAGCATAGCGCTACTATCTGAGACTACAACTTTACAGCTGGCGCCTTAGTACTAATGCGCAACTCAAAAATCGAAGTCACCCACAACAAAAATGCAACCCTAATACCTAGGACCCCTCATAGTAGTTTCCTGCAAAAAGGGAGGTGCCTACATACTCTGCGAGTTGGATGGCTCAGTTTTGCATTGACCGGTAGCGGTGTTCCAACTCATTCCCTACTTAGCACGTGAACATATTCCACTACCTTTGCCGGCGCTGGACATTGACACTGCCAAGCTTCAAGAGCTGGAAGAGACTGAGTTGGTGGACGATGATGAGAACACTCTGGATGAAGACGAGGAGCAATAAACTTATACAAAACGCGAGGCGCTAACTGTTAGCGCCCCTTGGGATCAGACTTAGGCAACCTGAAAACCAGAAAAGAATAAATAAACAACTGGTACTAGTACACAGGGAACAGGCGATCAGACTATAACTACATCTAATTGAACTACCCTAAAGATGCAGACCGTCAACGTGGACCTTTCACTTGATCTTTAGGTCACCTGCGGGTGGGAGGAGCGCCTGGAGGTTGCGCATTAGCAGAGGGAACGGGAGGAATGGGAATGCTAGGAGGAGGCGCAGGAGGAGCACCTGGGCAAGGAGCATGAGAAGCGCCTGGAGGAGCGGCAGGGGGGTTGGGGGAAGAGTACCACCCGTCCTCATCTGGGCAGGACTCAAACAAGGGGTAAGGAAAGGCTGTGCGTTCTGATATTGCCCAACGTGCATCAAGGTCGACGAGAGGGGGAAGGGGGAGCCAGGAGAGACTCTTAGAGACGGCATGGAGTTACCAACCTCAGGTTAGAAAGAAATAAGAACTAACCAAAGTTCCCGTTTTGCGGAGTAGGCTGGCCAGACTCAGAGCGGTACCCGTAACCGGCTCCTGCACAACGCATGAGTATCACTCACGACCCACGCTAAGGGGAGGCGTACGGTAACTATGGATGGGTCGACGGCGACCATCCATTCCTCAGAAGCGTCGAGAAGAATTCGGTACCTGCATACCAGGGTCATAGTGTTGCCGTTCTCGTGGGGAAAGCCGCCGGTAGGCATGAGCGTGAGGAACTGCTCCAATTGGTCTAGGATAGCAGGACGGTAAAGACGTTTGGGCTCATCAAGGAGAAGGGGAACTGCTGGCATGATGTGATACTGACCAGGTTAACAGCACCAGAACCCATAAAATACCTCAAGCTACTTGCAGGGTCGCAGATACTAGGGAATTCTTACATGCGCAAAACAATCACGAGGGGGGGGGCAACAACAACGATGGATTTCATATATCTACGACAAAAAGAAATCAACTATCCAAAATCTGTCAGCCCGGTGGCGCCACAGAAAAGAAGGAGCCGACTTACATAAACAACATGGGAGACGGGCGAGCATCGAGGCCTCCAGCCTTCAGCAGGACCACAAAAAAGCCGGCCACCAGTAGACGAGCAGGGCGCCTAGCAAAGCGACGTGTTAGAAGGAAGAAAAGAGGTAATAAGGTAACAAACCAGGTAGTAACTCTCCTCTAGCAGCAGCTCAAGACGTTCTTTCGTTTCCTTGGTCGCAATTTGCTTTATTTGGAGACTATCAGAAGAGAAGGAGGGCAAAAAAGGCAATAGCGCACCTGAAAAATCTGACTCCAGTTCTTCTCCATACCAAATCGGGTCAGCGGCAGCTCATCGTTCCAAATCTTGCAAGCCGCACGAAGGAGCTGACAGCGACGACCTAACTCAACAACTCCGTTGGTCAGCCCGGACACGCCAACCGCCGGGTAGTGGTGGAAGAACGAGGTAGCGCGTTCCAGAAAAGTGGGGGGATCAATCATGACATGAGCACGATCACAGCAGGGGGTCCACACGATGCCGGTTGGGCTTTCCATAGCAAAGACTGATGATACGCTGTTGAGGCATGGGCAATTTATAGGACTCAGGCAGTGTTTCAACTAGCGACAGCATGGGAGGGCACTTCCCAAGAGGCTTGGACCCTGACGCAGACATGAACCAATAGGATGCGCTTGAACTTATTTTAGGTCGCACAAAGAGGAAGTTAACCTTTGAGATCTAGTGCTTATAGCCACCATCACCGAATAACCACAAGCAATCAGTGGCACTCTATTTCTTATACATTAAAACTTCTTGCATGAATCAACTTATTTTTCTACAGACAATATCTATTTCTTCCTAGGCTGGTGCGATATTGGCTATTGGATCGCGCTGGCAATAGGGGTTTTTACGCGGAGGGAGCGGGATCACCCAAAGGAAGCAAGTCCCCATCCTGAATGGTGTTACTTGCTTGCCACTCAAGCGCATCAGTGATGTTGTCATGGAGCTCATGCAGGAGGAGCTCACGGCACACTAAGGTGGAGACACGAGGACGTAGGAGGGCGAGTTCGCTACCGATGATGTTGGTTGCGTCCTCGACCTGGTGGAGTTGTTGGTGAAGATCGGCAGCAGGGTGAAGGGGAGTGACGGGATAAGAGAACTCATCCCTGAGCCAAGGGTAGGCATCGCCGGAAACACGCATGGCGGGGGGAGGAGTCCAGAAGGGATCAAACTTAGCAGAGGTCAGCGGAAAGGTGAACTAACTAGGAAATGCAGACTTACTTGAACGGTTACGGGAGCACGGAGGGTCCATTCATGGCGCTCATCGCCTGGGGACATGGCCCTAGCAGAAGAAAGGTGGATGCCATAAGAAGGCAAATACCTCCAGCGGCGACAGCGCTCGCCCTGAGCCACTAAGGTCCCTTCGGACTCAGGCACAGTGGAGGACTCACAAGTACTGGGGAAGGAAGAGAGGCTACAAGGAGGGGTAAGAGATGGGGTAATAGGAAGGGCAACGGGGGAGGTGCTAGTCGCAACAGGCTCAGGAGCAGGGGTAGCACCGGCAACAGACATCACAACATCTTTGGCGGGAGGGATATTCACAATGACAGGAAGTGAAGGAGTAGGGGATCTGGTGACAAAGAAGTTAGCACAACCTGACAAGGAAAACTCGAAGACTACGCACCAATTACCACTAAGGCCACTCTGATAAGGGTTAGCGGCGATAGGGGGAGTAATGTGAAGCAGAAGAGCGCGTACCGCCAACAGCGCATCGGTGTTGACTACAGGCCCAGCCTCATCGTCATCCTTGCCCTCAGCATCCCTCTCGGTATCCTCACCTTCATCAGTAGACGACTCAGTAGAAGACAAGACCACAGGAGTAGCAGGCGCTAGCTCCCGGCGCTTACCAGGACTCTTGCCAGGAGAGGCGACAACGGGCTTATGCTTCAAAGGGACAGGACAATGGGGAGAGTGGGCAAAGGGGGCCGCAATGGTGGTACCATCTTGGGTGGTGGGAAGCGCTAGGCTTGCAGCGCTAATCACAGTGGGCTGACGAGTAGCGGCCAGATCGTGTTGCTGCAGGACAAAGGCCCGGGCGTTACGAACTAAGACTGCGCATTCATAATTGCGTTGCATGATAGCGTCCCTACCACGTTCACAAGTACAAATCCCATTGAAGGCACAGCCCCGTTTCAATGCATTGCAGCGGTAGCAGGGAAGAGAGGCGGTAGGAAACCAGCAACCCTGGAGATCGTTTTCAGACCAGCATTTATTGCACTGAGAAAGAAGTTAGCAACGTCATCAACCTTTCAGGGACGAACAAGCACTTACCGCGCCAATCTTTGCCCTAAAAGTGCGGCGCTCCATGGGTGCCACTGTAACCTTCTTCTTAGCGCCGAGTACTTGGACACCAGCCGGGAGGCCGGTATCAATAACAGTAGTGTCGCGACGAAGGTGCAACAGATCATGAAGCTCCGCGTCAGTAAACATAGTCTGGTTGGGCGCCTAAGGAGGGCTCAATCAGGCGCTAGAAACAAGCGATCTTAAAAGGAAACACTTACGACATATAAAGAGGCAACGCGAGCAGGGAGATTGACCTGATAAGCAAAGTTAATAGAAGAACCAGAGGCAAGAAAACAAGGACAGATGGTATGTTTAGGAGGGCTAGTGAGAGCAGGGGGCACACAATTAATAACAATGGCAAAGTTATGGGGGGGAAGGCGAGAAATAGTATGGGTAGGTCTGGGCTGGGGCTCACTGGCGGTAACAGCAATCCGTTTGATGGCCGAGTGAGGAGGTGCAGTATGAGTGGGAGAAGCAACGATGGGTACAGTACGAGCAGGAGAAGCATCGCCATGAAAAGGACTACCAAGAACGGGAGGAGGCAAAACAGAAACAGGAGCAGCCAGAGCGGAAGGAATGGTAGGGGCCGACGGGGCACTAGGAAGACTGGCAACGGTGGGCGACGTAGCAACTAACTACTCATGGTTAACATGGAAAATGTGAGGAAGAGAAGGAGGGAACTCACTTCGCCAACCTTGGTACTAGCCAGCAGGGCATCAATCTCGTCGGACAGAGAAGGAGCCTAGTATGGGCACTGAACCTTAGTGCCACAAATCCAAAATCAAACCTAAAAACTTACAAACAAGTCCGCGAACAGTAGTAACCAATTGGCACCCTCATATTCGCGGTACCGAGCCATGCACCATTCACGAACCTTGACACCCCACCCCCAGGAACTGTCAGAGCCGCGGACCATGAGCCAGCACCGATAGAGTTGCATAATGCCAGGGACAGTTTGTGGTGCATTGGCAGGACCGACAGACTTAGCACGATTGAATAAATAGGAGGCCTTAGCCAGGAAATTGCGGAGAGCAGAGGCATCAAAAGGAGTGGACATGCTGGAAAGATGGGAAGGAAAACACAAGAAGGTGAAGTGCTGAAAACAACTTTTATAAGGCGCCGGCGGCATCATATGGACCGTAGCGCAGTCAAATTAATGACGGGGCTTGACTGAGGACAGTCAATTTTTCAGTTGGGGGGAGATGATAGGCTTCTACTCGGACTGAGCACATCAAGGAACATTATAGGCCAACCAACACTTGACGTACTGAGGACTCTAGCGACCAGTTGGGAATATAGAGCAGCCCTAGCTCTGGCAACCGACTACAGGATTTAGACATTTATCCTAACCACTAGCTACCAAGCCTTCAGCACACTCCATTTACCTATCCCAAGGACAAAGGAGGCTCATAACATATAGCGCTAACACGATGGCAGGAGAGGACTCTAACTAAACCCCGATCACTTAGAAGGAGCCAGCAGCAGGCGCTGCCATTTGACGAGGCACTTCAATCAGAAATCTAAAAGGATCAATGACAGTGGCACTGGATATACTTAAATCTGACATCTGGACCTGTCAGGAACTAGTACAATGTGTAGCGCTGACATTAGCGCTCATGGCATCTGTCGAGGATTTTCCAACCATACACCGAAACAGCCTGGCCATTTGGAGAGTCGCCGCTGGTCACCGTGGGTCAGAACGCCGTTGGTCGCCATCATCCATGTGCAAAAGGTCGCCGTTGACAGGTCGCCGTTAGAGGAAACCACAAGGAGAGGCGCTAGGAGGTAGCACCGCAGATGGACTTGTATCTTGGCAAACATGGTAGTGCATAGTATATAAAATAGCTACTTTACATGTATATAACAACGAATCGTAACCCCTTGCACACACACAGTTACACTTAGCATTCAAATCGCACTAGCTTCCTTTGACTTCATCACTAAGTCGGGCGCTAGCCTCATCTATCTTGTCTTCATCATTTACGGTGCCACCTACAGGCACAATACGCTGCACTACTTGTCTTTTCTTTAATATCTTTGTCTAAACTATGACGCTTACCGTCTGCCAGGTAGCCCCCGAAGCGCTATAATCTAGCGCATCGTTTTACCACCTCCACTTGAGCACACCGGGACCCTGTCAGGACTCCTCACAACTACGCACACCAAGCGCTGGAGACGGTGTTGTACTGCATATACGTCCAGCGCACCCAACCACAGTTGGCGTCATCACCGGAAGGACTTGTCAACATTGCGTTACCTCATGGAAGTGTGTTTCTGTATAACAGAGGACATGCAAATCCCATCCCTGAAAATGCCAGCACCAACAACAATTTGAATGTCACAATCAATGAAGCAGGACTTCCCCTATTTCCTCCCAGGAGTCAAGCGGGTAGACATACAGTGAGCACTATTGGACCTGCAGCAAAGTCTTTTCCCAACTGATGAACAGGCCAAGGATATTCAATTGGTGGAAGTAAAAGTTACAAAGGAACAAATAGAAACTACAGAGAATCAATATCATGTAGACTGTTTACAGAACTGATAGTCAAGTTTTGAATATTGAATATAACAATATGAAACATTCAAATTAGATGTTCTTCTGTAATAACCCATGCAAAACAGCTGATAACAACCAAATGATGTGATGACTATTTAGTACAGAGCCTTTAATGGCAGATAGAAATGTTGTAGAACATACTGTCATCTACTGATCTCACATTGTCAAGAACAATTTGACCTCCAGCGTTATATAAATAAATAAATTGGCATTGATATGCACTAGCAAGTGTGTAAGGCAAGAGTTGCCTTATAAATAATTTCAAAATAACTATAGTAAAAGGCTGAAACCTGCAGGTCACAGTCAAGTAAATATTATTATAATTAGTCTAGTGGTGTCCTGGAACTACTGGTGGCCACAGATGTTGTGGTACATTGGATCATACACCAGCACCAACAATCTCTGCCTCTGGACCAGGCCCCAACATTGTCTCCCCTCCAGCCAGCTTCACCCCCTGCCAGCTGGAGCATGGCCTCCATGGACTTCATTGTAGAACTTCCAGATGCACATGGATACAACACTATTATAGTGGTTGTTGACCTTTGTAGTAAGCATGTCCATTTCATCCCAACTCTACAACATGTTCTGCAATGGGTGCTGCCAACCTGTACCAGAAAAAATATCTGGAAGCTCCATGGCCTCTCTGACATGTATGTGTCTGACCAGGTCCACACTTTGTCATGGAATTCACCTAGGAGCTCTACTGACTTCTCCATGTGAAGCTCCACACTTCCACCACCACCTACCACTTGCAGTCCAATGGCCAGACCAAGCATGTAAATCAGGAGCTGGAACAGTATCTCCAACTATTCTGCAATGAGTGCCAGGATGACTGGGACAAGCTCTTCCTAGAGACCATGTTCCAGTACAACAACCACATCCACTCATCTATGCAGGTATCACTGTTCTTCCTCAACACAGATCAGCATCTCCAGGTGGGTTCTGAACCATGCATGAAGCAGTTAGAGAATGAGTCTGTCAATGAGTTTGTCAACTGGATGCAACAGATGCAGGAGAAGGCAAAGACAGTACTCACCAAGGGTGAAGAATTACATGGCCTGGTACTATGATTGAGGATGGACCTCAGCCCCCATGTACAAGCCTGGTGACTGAGTCTACCTGGATGCCTTGGACATTCAGACTATGCATGGTTAAACAACAGGTAGGGCTGCTAGCCTACTGACTTTGACTCCTGGCCAGAATGCACCAGCTCTACCCCATCTTCAATGCAGTCAAGCTCTTGCCCACCTCAGACAACCCAATACCTGGACATCAAGCCCTGCTGCCCCCACCACTAGTTATCACAGAAGATGGCCCAGAGTACAAGGTTGAAAAGATCCTGGGCAGCCATATCTTTCACCACAAACTACAGTACAAGGTGAAATGGAAAGGCTACAATATCAAGGACATACTCTGAGAACCCTCCAAGAATGTCCATGCACTAGCCCTTACCTGGGAGTTCCATCACACCCACCCTGAGGCACTGTGAGCTATTCAAGGCATCTACCAGGTTGACTACACTATTTCAGAGCTATTTTACACTGTGTGTCAAGGCACTGCACTCTAAGGGAGGAATGATGACAGGGGACTTTCTTTTCTGGAAAACCTTGGCACTTCCTGGACACCTCAGCAACCTCTTCAACACTTCCCATGCCTTCTCTGAGGCTTTTGAGACCCCTCTGAGTAAGCTTTACATACTGTATAGTCATTTCCATGCCACCACTACTTGTGCTGATGTGCTATACTGCAGTAGAAAAATTTGTAGACTTGTTCTCTTTGGATTTCTCTCTGCCAGATGATCAGCTATATGTAGAATGTAGTCCCCACTTAGAGAAAACCCATGCAGCCAGATGATAGAATCCCACTACATTTTTCTAGTGGTAAGCAATGTATATACATAGAGAGCAAGATGAAAGTCTTTGGAAGAAAAAAAAAAGGCAGAAACTCTGGTTTCCAATGTAACATGGATGTAAAGTGCTCTAAATATGTATAAATAGCTCTACAGTCATAGGTGGTTGTAATTCTGGGATTAAACTATGCTTTTCATTGCTGTTAGTACTGTCCTAATATACTTTGGATTTCTCTCTGCTTGTTGTGTGATGAGCTGCAACCTCTGGAGGTCACTCTTACATTAGCCTTTCTGTGCATTCATGCTTCTTTTGAAATCCTTGCCACACAACCTATTACTTGACATATTCTTTGGGATCTGCTCTGGACTCTCTCACACACTTAGCATACCCAATGCATATTTTCAGATTAATAGCTGTAAACTGGGTCTGCTACTAACCAACTTTTGGGTATCATCATTGGACGACTTGAAGAGTTGGGTTCAGAGCAATAAAGTTGAATAGTGAAAGTATCTGAGATTCTTGTTCATTGTTTTACACAACAACTATTGCTATGTTTTATACTATGCATTACTATTAGCTTGAATCATGTTCATCTGCAGCACTACAACATAGTGCCTCCAATTACTGTCATGACCAGAGATGTGCTGTCAATAGCAACTAGTAATGATCAATGGTGTATTGGCAATAGCAAACTCCAAACTACTGATACAATGCTGTGCAAGCAGTCAGGGACATAACAAGTACTGGAAGTCAAAATAAACATTTATTAAGGCTAAAAACTGTAAGCCTCCTAGTAGCAAGTTCCAACAAATTGTATCTCCAAAAATACCGCAATAAAATACAGAAAATACAGAACAGATTAAAGCAAGGACCAACTCAGGCTATCAACTCAACAATAGTCCAGCCACTGTTATGGAGAAGAGAAGCATGGGGCTGGCAAATAGAGATTGGCATCAATCTGGAATGATCTGGATCAATAGAAGATCTGATCTAAAAATAACCAAATTGGAATGTTTTAATGAAAGAAAAAACAACATGGCTGGAAGAGAATAAAAGAGAGATGAATGGAGGAAGGATACAAAGGAGGGATGAATGGAAGAAGAATACAAAGAAGAGATAAAGAAAAGAATATGAAGGAAGAGATTAATGGAATAATAGAATATACATTGAATAGTGGCACTGAAACAGGCATCATGAAAATGGAAAATAGAACAACAAATTAGGTTAAAGATATTGGGAGATCAGGAACAAAAAAGTCATGTGTAGCTAGTGGTCTGTGTACTGTAAAAGAAGTATAAATAGCCCAAGTAGAGTAAATAATAGGCAGGCAATTAATAGGCAAAGGCTTGGTCATTCTTAAGGAGTGAATCACATAGGCTGGAGTTTGTTGAGAAACTTCTACATCTCAGAATACTTTATATTTTAAGAAGTAACCCTCTTCAATACATCAAGTCTATTGTTAAGCACTAGTGTGTATTAGAAGTGACTTTCTAAGACTTCAAGAAGCCTCAGAACTATCAGTAATACTTACACCAAGTACTACACCACTTAAAAAGTTTAAATAGACTTGCTCCTCTTTCTAATAGCTAGTCCAAGTGAGTAGTTTGTCCTGGTTATTGGTTGGAAAAACTTAGACAGATGCTGTAACTCAGAAGTGTTATCTCTAACACTACTTGTTATTCCTATTTTGAATGGTTCAAGATGTCCAGCTTTTAGTGTATTTGGTCTCATCAATGTCAATAATAATGCTTTTGATAGCTGTGTCCTGACAGATAGCAGTGCCTCATATTTATAGGGTTTAGACAGTAACTTCTTTTTTCACTGCTAGTAGTTGCCCTAGTTTTCTTCTTCTATAGATACTAGACTCTTGAAATATAGGTTGAAGTAAGCAGATAGAATAAGATCAAGTCAAAAACTGGGAGTTCTAAGATAAGACCAGAATTTAAGGTTGTTTAGAGTTGTAAAGTACATGCTAGTCATGTTGAGGCTACAAGTGCCAGTATTGCCTCACAATGTAGATACTGGTCACTCACATGACCATAGATTATTTTCACCCTCTGGCAGTCTTGTATTCCCCATCTGCTGAATACGAGATGCCAGATCCTAGACATAAGTTTAAACTCTGTCTGGCTAAAAGTCTAATACCTTGCATGTAGTTAGCTGCAACAGGTTATGGGCCCCAGCCCCCAGACTTACACAGAAGATCAAACCACTCTGCTCTGTTCCCAGACATTGAAGCAACATCTGCTTTATCCTAAAAAGACTCGTATACTCCCACATCTTAGTACTCACCAGTCCGGCCCTTTGTTCTAGAATGGAAGATACCAACTCTGCATCATGATCACCAATGTCAAAACTCGGTGTAATCAAATACATGGAGTGGGAAAAGGCAGTGTATGGGTACCTAATATCTGTAGGTGGTTCTCAAATAGTGTCTGGGAAAGAAACCAGACCTGAGGACAAGGAAGACTTGGTGTCAGCTCAAGCAATACAATCTTACCTGCTCTGCAGCAACAGAGCCGCTGGTGAAATTTACCAGTGGCTTGACAAAGGGAACAAGATGCATGTGGATAACATTCACAAGGATCCTGCAGCAATGTGGGAAAAACTTAAGAAAATACATTCAAAATCAGCCCCAAATGTGTGTTTCAACTCGCTCAGTAACCTTTTCAATATCAGGTTGTGAGACAATAAGTCACTCACTGAGCTTTGTACACATGTTGAAGGTGCCATGCAGCGAGTCTGAGCTCTCCATCCACCAGCCATCACTGGGCCAGGTGGACTAGTCATACCTGGATATACCCTTGAGATGCTTAATGACGAACTGTCAACCATAGCCATGTTACACACCTTACCCTGCAAAGATTATGCACTATTTATTTCATCAGTGCTCCTGCTCAACAGTCTGATGAAAAATGCAGTTCTTGAGGCCATCCAAACCAAAGAAACTCAGCAACAAGCTACAAAAGAGGAAGCCAAAACTGCAGCCACTGCTGCAGCATGCACAATAACATGCTACATTTGCAATGGACCACATAAGGTTCAAGACTGCCCCAGTCTCTCCACAGCACGTGAAAACACAAAGAAAACTAATGCCAATACTAAGTTGAAAAAGCACAGGAACCGCTGTGGAGCAAAAGCCAACGCAGCAAAAACAGTAAAGGCAACAGACATCCAAAGTCAAAGAAGGGTGTGATGGACCTGCCATTAAGGCAGAAGCAGCTGTTTATTAATCTGCTAATTTGCCACCCATGCCATCTGACATACTGTGGAATACAGACTCAGGTGCTTCAGTGCATATGATGCCCCATTATGAATGGTTCCTGCCAGACTCCTTCAAATCTTGGAGAGTCCCAATATATCTTGCCAACAACACAGTTGTTTATTCAGTGGGCAAGGGAGATGTGTTATTCAAGCCTGCAGGAAAGAATAGGGATGGGAAGACTCTCAGCAATGTTATCATCACCAACATCTTGTTCATACCTGAGCTAGCAAACAACTTCCTCTCCATCAATACACTTAATGTGCACTGAGGTTTCACTGTGACTTTCCATGGGCAGAAAGTATTCTTCAGCATCCAAGATGAGCCAGTTTTCTCAGCCACTATAAACAGTGCACTCACATTGTACCTGGATGGCGAGACAGTCATCTCATTACTGTCACACATAGCCAAGGCAGCAAATAGGGTTTGTCTCTCCCTGGCATATGTGAGCCTTGTCTTCAGGGCAAGCAACACCATGCTTCTTTCCCGCACATAACCAACCAAGCAGTGGAACCGCTGGAAAGAATATTTACTAATGTACACAGCCCAATGCCGGTGGGACACCAAACCAATTACAAATGGTGGTATACTCTTATCAATGACAGTATGTGATGGATGGAAACATATGCCATGAAGCACAAGAGTGATACATTCAAAGATTTCAAAGCATACAAAGCACTCGTTGAATGGCAAACCAGCTTCAAGATCAAATCTGCTCACCATGACAAGGGAGGAGAATATATGTCAAACAAATTTCTTGCATTCTGTAAGAACAAAGGAATATGACTCGAGTACACAAACACGGCCATGCTACAACAGAACAGCATTGCCAAATGCCTCAATAGAACAATCGGGGAGGCAGTCACATGCATGTTAGCAGAGGCAAATCTCCTTGAAAGCTTCTGGCCATATGCTTTAAATGTTTACAGACATGTTTATAATCATATCTCCACTTCTGCACTTACAAACAGCATGACACCATTCAAGATGTACAAACAGAAGAAGCCATGCATTGGACACCTACAAGTGTTTGGATGCACAGCGCACATGCTCATGGGATGGGACAAAAGATGTAGCTTGCAGGGGCACACTCAGTCAGGGATATTCATTGGTTACCCTAGCAACTATGTAGGGTGGCAGGTATATATCCCAAGCATCAAGAAAACGATTATCCCTTGTGACATCATTTTTGACAAAACCCACTTCCCCAGTCTTAAACTCACAAGTACAGCAAGACCACCACCTGCAAGCACATTTGATACTCTGGAGATGCACTCACAGTACAATTTGGATGATATCCTCGAACCTGCCACCATTCCCACACCCGCTGCTCCAACAAACAACAGATGCATCTTTGACAATGGCAAACCACTCACAGACATAGAGTCAGATACTATGGAATTGGTGGGAGCAAGCAGCGGTGTCCAGGAACCGGCACCACCAGAACAAGATGAGCACAATTTAGTAGGAGCAGGTGCTGATATTGACGAACCACCAGAAGCCCCCTCAACAACCAGGAAACCATGCCAACTCAGACCATTGCCACCACCATGAGAGCCCAGCCAACATGTACAATTCCAAGCATGCAGCCCTAACACTGATTACTGAGATGCCATATCCTGTCAGAAAAATCAAGAATCACTGCTCACATGCAAACCACTGCCACTGCCACTGCCATCGCTGTACCCTGAACCTTCCCAAGAGCAGCCTCTGTGGGACATTGGTGTTGAAGATGCTGACAAACACAGAGAGCAGGAGGTAGCCCTTGTCTTGAACACTGATTCAGATGATGCCCTACTTCTAGCTGGCCATGCCTTTGTCAAACACAGGGCCAATTTTAGAGGCTACAGTGCTCTCAGTGCAAATGTGGCTACAGCATATAAGGTGGGTGCACACAACATGAACCCCCAATTATACAAAGAGGCCATGGCAAGTGAGAATGCAGTGGAATGGTACAAAGCAATATGTGACAAAATAAATGCGTTGAAGAATAGTGGCACATAGTGTCCAGTTTATCTGCCAGCAGGGCACTGCGCCATCAGGTCACGATGGGTTTTCAAGGTGAAACACCTTCCCAATGGTGCCATCAACTGATTTAAAGCATGCCTCATAGCGCAGGGCTTCAGCCAGTGCCCAGGCGTCAACTTTGACAAAATGTTTGCCCCAATGGCTTGCTGGGCAGCAGTTCGCACTGTCTTTGCCCTGGCAGCAGCTGATGACATGCACCTTGAGTCGGTCAATATCTCCTCTGCTTTCCTCCATGATGTTGTGGATATGGAACTCTATATGAGGTTCTTTGAGGTTGTTCCTGGGGATGTAGAATGTCAGCCCAGTGATGGCAAAGCCTGTGCTAAGTTACAGAAAGAGATATATGGCCTGAAACAGGAGGCAAATCTGTAGAACAAACACATGCACAAAGTATTTTTGAAAATTGGCTTTGCCCACATCACATCTGACCTATGTGTTTATATCTATATGTGTAATGATGTCCACATTATTGTCTCCATCCACATCGACAACATGACCCTCACCTCAAAGTCCAGACCAGCAATTCTCAAGGTCATTGCCGAACTGAGGAAATTCTTCAAGCTATGCCACCTTGGCCCCATCACTGGTCTACTTGGCATCATGGTTACACGTGATCAACCCCACTGCTGCAAACTATGGATTGATCAGAAGGCCTATGCTATCAAAATCCTCTCACGTTTCAACATATTAGACTGCAAAACAGTCTCCATACCCCTCGAACCCAGCACACATCTCTCCAAGGCAGACTCACCCAGCATCCCAGATGAGGTTGAAAAGATGCAGAAAGTGCCTTATATACAGGCCACTGGTGCCCTACTCTATCTGGCAATGTGTACATGGCCAGATATAGTCTTTGCAGTAGGCATGCTCTGCCACTTCAATGCCTGTCTCAGGCCCAAGCACTGACAGGCAGTGAAACACCTGCTCTGATACATCCATGGCATGCTTGATTATAAGATCAAATATTCTGCAGATGCAGCTGCCCTACCCCCCTCCTACTTCCTCAAGTTCACCAATGCTGATTATGGCAGCAACCCCGACAATGGCCGTTCCACCACTAGCTCTGTCTTGATGGTCGCCAGAGGTGCTGTCAGTTGGATTTGGAAGCAGCAAACTCTGGTCGCCCTTCCACCACTGAAGCTGAGTTCATCACAGCCAGCAAAACTGGCAGAAAGCTCTGCTGGCTGTGCAATTTCCTTAGCGACATCAGTGTTCTGCAGTCATCACCAATGATATCAACCTTGACAATCAGTCCACTATCCTGGCCTTGAAGCAATCCAAGCACATGGGCCACTTCAAGCATCTTGACTGCCACTGGTTCTGGCTGTGCCAGGCTGTATATAATGGGAAGCTCAAACCAAATTATATTCTCTCTAAAGACATGGCTGCCAATCTTCTAACTAAGCCTCTCTCTCACCCCCTTGTTGACAGGCTGTGAAGGGCTATGGGGATTGTCAGAGTTCTCCTGGTCTGACCTCTGTGACGTTGTGGGCACTATGTCAGGTGGGAGTGTTGAGGCTACAAGTGCCAGTATTGTCTCACAACGTAGATACCGGTCACTTATGTGACCATGGATTATTTTCATCCTCGAATATGAGATGCCAGACCCTAGGCATAAGTCTAAATCCCATCTGGCTAAAAGTCTAATACCCTGCATGTAGTTAGCTGCAACAAGTCAAAGGTTCAGAAATATGCAGGCAAAGAAACAGAAAACAAGATGGTTATTGCAATATCAAGACTATGATACAGTGGCTCAAAACACTGTCCCAATATTTCATACTCTTTGAAAGATGACATTGGCATGAAGGATGGGACGTACTTAAAATCCTGATTAAATCATGTAACATACTATGGCATTGTAGCTGCAAAATAGACCTAAACGTATGTAATTGAAATCAAAACTGATGGAGCAATAGCCATTTTAAAATATTCACTCATTGGGACAGTTTTTTGAGCATCTTTAATTTTAGTATCATGTATGTCCTCCATTTGCCTTGATAACTGCTTGAATCCTTCTATGCATGCTTTCTATTAGTCTTTGGCATACCTCTGGTGGTCTTTCATCCCACTCCTTTACAACCCTCTCCCATAATCCATGCACACCATGAGAAGTGTTTCATACTGCCTAAGTTGCTTCTTGAGGTACTCTCGGAGATTTTCAATAGGGTTGAGATCAGGGAATTGGGCTGGCCACCAAAGGACATCAAAGTTGTTGTCCTTGAACCACTTGTTAGCCCTCTTGGAGTTATGTTTGGGGTCATTGTCCTGTTGAAAGTAGCAGGCATCCACCTCCATCTCCAACTTCTCAAAGCTCTCCTTTGCTCCAACATCTAAAATTTCACAGTACTGCTCTGTATTCATGATCCCTGCCACCTCCACAAGCTTTCTTACCCCATTCCAACCCATACAGCCCCATGCCATGAGATTATTCTCTCCTTTATGCTTCACAGTAGGTGTAGTTGTTCAGTTTGAAATGTCTTCTCCCTCATAGCTTCTACACATACTGCTTCCCATCTGATCCAATCCTGTTAATCTTTGTCTTATCTGTTCACAACACCCTTTTTCAGTCCTCTGTAGTCCAGTTCTGATGCTTCTGAGCCCATTTAAGCTATAGTTGTTGATGTCTAGCTTTGAGCATAGAAACTTTTCTCTTGGTAGCAGACTCATATCTCTCCTCCTTCAACATATTCTGGACAGTCTAGGGAGAGACATGGTTGGAAATAATGTTGTTGATAAAAATTGGTGGCCTGGACAGCTATATCAAGTCTCTCAGTTGAGATTTGTCAAACAATAGCCTGTTTATCACATAGAGTAAGCTTAGCAGGACAGCCTCCAGGATGGTTTTCCTTGTCCATCTCCAACTCTCTACCAATCTTCCCAATAGTAGACTTTCCTAAACCAGTTTGAGCCCCAATCTGATGCACAGAATACCCTTGAGCAAGAAGAGAAGCAACAGTAGAGTGTTGTGCAGGAGGAATAGGTTTCATGATGGCAGTTGAAAGTCAAGATGTGGTTCAACCAGCTTGAACTACTCCTAAATATATCTAAACACAGTCACATAACTTTGTTCATATTCCCACATGCAACTTACTCTTTATTTCTGAGTAAAATAGAGATAAACCTGAAAAATTAAAGATGCTCAAAAAACTGTCCCAATGAGTGAATATTTTAAGATGGCTATTGCTCCATCAGTTTTGATCTTAATTGCATAAGCCTAGATTCACTTTGTATCTATGATGCTATAGTATTTTACATGTTTTAATCAGGATTTTAGGTACTTACCATCTTTCATGCCAATGTCATCATTTAAAAAGTATGAAACATTGGGACAGTTTTTTGAGCCACTGTATATAAAGTGGTAACTATAGGACTTTATACTATGGATACATACTTCCAGCAATCTGAGTGTCAAGTACCGCTGACTCAGGAGCCCTCCAAGTAAAGCAATGCCCTTACAAGGCAAACTTGATCTACATGTACTCAGGGTGTCTAGAGTTTTAGGCAATGCTCTGGGTGTAAGGGCAATCTCTAGAGGCTGTGGCTCAGTCACACAGCTGGCAGAGGGAGATCCAAAGTGTATTAGAATATATACTGACAATATCATAATAGCTACTCACCTGGAGATCCAAAGAGAACAAGTCTAGGGATTTCCTATGCCAGGTTGGATGCTTTTGGGACCTCTGAAACATGGGAAACAACTGACAGTACAACAAAACCTTAAAAACTCAAAAATTGCCTACACAAGCAATTGCACAGATAAAGAGCAAACTCTGGCAAACTCTGGCTTATGTAAGTGGCCTGGAAGCGGTGCTGAGGGGCCCACACTTGTCTGAATGGTAGCTAAAGAACCAGAGCACCTCAAGGGCTGAGAATAGTACTAACAAATAGTGTTAAAAGAATAGAAACAGTAACATGAAATAATGTCAGAAGAAATAAGAGAATGAATGAAAGGAGAGTGAAAAGATAAGGAGTGAAGGAAAGAAGAAATGAGGAGTCTCCTGACACTTTGCTCAAGTGCAAGTCTAGTATGGTATCTCCTAGTAAAAGTCCTGATAAGAACTGTGAGTTAGTGCCTTCTACTCCTGTTGTATTGTCTTCTACCAAGTCATTTTCTGATGAAGATGATGAGGCCACCAAAAAGCATGCTGAGGCCAATGTAGACAATGGGGTCCCTCCAATAGCCATTGTTACCAGTGATAAATGAGTTATTGGATGTACATATGAGCACTTCTTCTTTGCTGTACTTGTAACCTGGGGTTAGTTACTAGTTAGAACTATCTGTGTATTTCACACAGTGCTAAATCAGACCGCAATATCGGATTTGACTAGTACTTAGTGCGAAAACAAGACGTTGGCTTACGTAATACTCTACTAATTGATTATAGCGTCGTTGACGCTGATGGTAATACGAATGACCCCGTTACATACCCCCCAATGAGACCGAATACTCGGTCTTGAGAAAGGGAGGTAGAAAGAGATGAAAGATGCACGGTAGTGCAACAACGATGAACGATGCACGGTAGTGCAACAACGGATGAATGCACGTGTGTTGCGTGGCTGGAAGGCGTTAGTACTCATGCGCACTGAGGATGTGTCGGCCGGACACAAGAGACAGCAGTCCTTATCAGACACAGGCGCAGAGGATGCCAGCAGTAGAGGCAAACGGTGTATATAATAAAAGTATAGAAAAACAAAAAGAGTGACCCCTCCT